>JAGFNX010000161.1:0-232251 GCA_017657125.1 Scopulariopsis brevicaulis
TGCGCGGCACCCAGTAGGCGGACTTGTCGCCCTTGACCTGGGGGAGGGTGCGGCTGGCCTCCAGCGGGGTCGGGCCGCTGGCGTTCATGTCGAGGTTGCTTCCACCGAGAACGGTATGCTCGTGGGGCGACTCGACGCCGGGGTTGACAATGGGGTCGACGAGGCCGTTGAAGATCTCCTTGCCGTTGAAGCGCATGACGGCAAAGGTCTGGCGGTCGTGGGCCGCGTAGGCGGAGCCCAGGAGGGCGGCGCCGGCAATGGACCTGTACTTCATCTTGGCTGGTTTAGATGTTCTCTCGAGGTTTGTCGCGACGGTGCTGCTCTTGCGTTGGTGGAGAACTTGACTGCTAATATCACCAGGGAAGACCTAAACGAGGGCGAAATCCTGACTGGTGGCTAAAAGAATGGGAGCAGTTGAATCCAAAAAAAAAAATGAGAGGACGTGCCGTGCGGGCTCAGGTGTGCAAAAGAGCAAGAAAGCAAAAAGAAAGAGTGGCTGCGAGATAGATGAAGGAGTGAAAGGAACGCCAGCAAAGGTGAGCGGGAGAGGAGCCAAAAAGGGGGCGGTGGAGAGATATGGGGACCAGGTGGATTAAAGCGCCGGTGCGACTGGGGGGGGGGGGATGGAACCTGGGCGCAGGGGTCCACCACCACTCTGCGGGTGCCATCGCAGGTCGAGATGGGATTGGGGGCCTGGCGATGAACGAATCCCATTCGGTGAGTCCATCTGCGACCCCTGTCGCTGGAGCCTCGGACTGCTTTTTCTCAGATTACGTCGGATAATATGTATCCAACCAAGTGGGGTCAACAGTTACCTCGAGGTACTGCCTGAAAGCCGTCTCACTGGCCGAAATTGGGGCTAGTATCCACATGTCAGGAGTATCACTGAGGTACCCCAAGACATGTGCCTAGAAAACGTGCCGACGCCCACATCATTCAGCCCCTTTTGGCACCGATTAGCAGGGACAATGTGGGTCTGGAGATCGAGTGAGCAGCGAGCATTGGGATGCAAAATGAAAAGGAACAAGGGTGGGTAAGATTTGTGCTTGGCCGAGCACAAGGCCCAAACAACGAGTCGCCACGTCCTCTCCGCCTGACTCTGAGCAGCTCCGTCGCTTGGGTAAACAAGACTTTCGCTGGCAATTGTATCCCGGGCGCCCAACTCTGGGTGGAAGGATTGGCCCCCTCACGAACACGTCTGTTGGGCGGGGGCCATGACAACGAGTTGCCAACAAAGGCGCAGCGATTTAAAACGCGGGTCGGAAAGGGGGTCAGGGTCGGGGTTGGGATGGGAGAAACAAGATGAGGATCCCGTTCCTGCATTGACCTGGCGCCGGCGATCATTGATTGGCAGGAACCTGGAGAAGGAAGGCCAGGAACGAGTTTGGTTCCAATCAGCGATGGGCAAAAGTAGGTTAGTGCGCTTGCATGAGTGTGCGTGGCACGCTGGCACCACCCTTGGGCGTTACCGCCGAAAAGCCTTGGCGTCTCCGGCCAACGGGAGGGGGCGATGCCTGGGGGAGCACCCGCAGGGCCGCATGGAGCCCGTGGTTGGCGTCGGGTTAGGGGCTCCCACGGCTGGGGTATGAATCATTATGAAGTATGGGAGTGGGCGAAACGTGCTTGGGAGAAGCAGCAATGTGGCAATCAATCAGGTGGCTTGTGGACCTCGGCGGATGGGACGACAACAACGGACGGCGCTTGTGAGGCACGGACAAGCCTGCATTTGCCGTCGCAACCGGGTAGGGGCAACGTGCAGCATTCGCCGATGCGGACAGGGGACTTTCGGCTTTTGGCCGCGAGGGTATCCCCGGCCGGCTCCCCAAACGGTGATTGTCCCCCTCGCCACTGAAATGAGCCCCTGCGGTGGGAGATTGGGAGATTTAGGGGCGGGAAGCGAGGTGCCCGCCCGGACTTTGCACCGGGCTCGTGGACCGAATCGAGACCTGCCGAGTATCGTGGCGGTTGTTCGGTAGCGAACCCCTTGAAATGCTACTGAGCACGGAGTACTGAGCAGGTTGACGAACCGAGCCCCCATCATTTCCTCGATCGTGGAGGCATGGGAAAGCCAAGTCGGAACGGCGTCCCCGACCCTCGCGCCATCCGCTCATACCCAGCCTAAAAATCCTCGGCGCGGCTTAACCTTGCGAAGTTAAGACCGATCCCTTGCCGCCGGCCCGAAAGCAAGATGGGAGCCCAAAAAGAAGTCTCGCAATCTCGATTTACGCATCTTTATTTCGGGTCCCCCAGGCAGGAAGGAATGCCTCACCGGAGAATGCCCCCGCCGAAATTTCAGGAGCCCCGCCCTCCCAAGAATTTCGAAACGTCGTGTTTCCCGCCGTCTCCTCGGCAGGGATTACCCGAGTCGAGCACCTATCTGACAAGGAAAGAAGGAGCCACGTCCGCCACCGCAAGCAAGTCGGCCCGCCTGGAGGCTGACGCTGACGCCCGGGAGCGCAGAACTCCACTGCGCGACAGGGACGGCCCTTGTTCGCTGGCCCCGCTGGTGTTGGGTGAGGAGGGTCGTCCGGGCTGACCGTTGCACGGCGATTCCCGGGTGTCTGCGTCGTGCGACTTAGCCTCGGAGGATTTTCTTTGAGCTTTGGGTTCGGGGCTTGGTGTGATACGAGGAGGACACGGGGAACGCGAGGTTTCGAAAGCTTATTCGCGTGTTTGGGAAGACGGGCGGGATGGCCCGGGTGAAGGTGGGAACGTGCGATGATTGGTCTGGAGTTGGCCATCCCTTTTGCAGGCCTGTTTCGTTTGTGTTCTTCTCATTTCGCTTCGCGGGGGCTTCTTGCAAGGGTGCCGATGGACATTGAAAGCCGCTCGGCGAATTATGGCTTCGGAGCTGGGGTCGGACAGGGAAGGGTTTCTCTTCTTCAATTGCGAGGCTGGGGTGGAGGCGTTTAGGGCTGGTTCCCCACCGGAGGGCCGAGACAGATCGGGAGCGTGCAGCACCGTCTCCCGTTGCGTGGAGGCTATCCAGCGTGGTTGCCGGACGAGTTCTGCGTATGCGGCGACCCGGTTCCACGAGGAGGCCCAGTCCTGAGTGTTCTTCCTCGTCTTGTGCGACTGGCTGGCCCGGGGGACGGGTGAAGTGCGACATCCCAGCTGAACTCGACCCGACTCGTGGGTTCCGCACCCGATGAGAAGCAGCCTTCCATCCTTCGGGAATGTCCCACGCAAGCGCGCCGGCGCTGTGCACTCACCTCCTTTCTGAGCTGGGCTGCCGGTAGGACCACGTCCTCGTGTCGTGGTCCAATCCACCGAACGCAGACATTGCGCGCGCACTCATCTGCCGGTGAAACTCGCGAGGGATATCTGCGCCCGCATGTTGGGAGCGGTGAAGCCGGAGCCGCCCACCACTTATCTGTGAGGAATGACATGCCAGTCTCGTCACGCGTGGACCTCGATTTCTGCTTTTTGTTTTCCTTGTCTGAGGTGAGAGCGGTAATCTTGACGTCTCGGTCTGGGCGAGAAACATCGTCTGCCAGGATGTCAGGGTGAGCTGAGATGTTGCAGCTTCGCGTCCCTATGTAGGTCTCACTTCGAAACAAACATTCGAGTCTCGGCTGCTTGGGCGTAGCAGACCTCAACATCGGCACACCTCTCTGTGCAGCACCCGCCCCCTCCCCTCTCCTCGAGCAGTTCCTTCTGGATTACATGCTGGTCCGCCAGCATGATAACCGCCTCCGCCGTTCACGAGAATTACAACCCGTGCCATGACGTATAAATAGCACGCGCCCTTGACGCCTCCCGGGGCCCTCCTGAAACGCGCCACCGCGCGCTGGGAATGTTCATATTGTCCGGCCACCGAGCACTACTCTCGCGGCTGCTCGCGTACTCCTCGGAATGAAAAGACGGCCAAGGGCGGAAAGAAGGGTTCAGATGTGGAATGCACGGGAGGAACATGCCTTCCACCGCGGCCGGGGGCGGCGAGACGGCGAAGCAGTCGGTCTTTTGCATCTTAGACCTCCGAACGCATCACGCACTGCTAATCCCGTGTATGCCCGACGCGGAACACTGAGACCGACTTCTTCATGCCATGCCAAACCATGCCATGCCCTCCTTCTCGCATGGCCCCCTCAACCAGGAGCAGACACACGCATGCCGATGGAATGGGAGCCGTTCCCAACCGGCTCTCCTGAAACTCTGGAGCTGGAAATGGACTTCGTGCCACCCTCACATCCACGTGGAACCGCAGGACTTTCTTTCTCTGTCGGCGCGGTGGCTGCTGTCCAAACCCCCCGGAAGGCGTGGCTCTGCATGGCTCCCCGGAGTGTTGTCGGCGCAAACCTTTGCCTTCCCGAGTTCCACGGAAAGGCGTGACTACGTGGTTCACAGAGTGCCACTCCCCGACGCTCCAGTCCAACCTGATCAGTCGGATCCCATCGATCCGATCTTCACCACATGTCACAACAGCCCGAAGCATGTAACTTTTGGTTCATCCGTAGATTCGTTCCCGATTCCGAGGTGCATGCATGCATGCACACGTCTAAACGCCTCGCTAGTAATCCGCCTGGTATCTTCAACACCGTCCCGCAAAGAAAATCCCAATCCCAATGCCGCCTTCGAGGCGCACGCGTTTTATCCATCATTCGTAAGAACCCTCAACTCACAATCCACACCCATCACGACCCCGCCTCCGCCCCCGTCCGCCTGTTATAATCCACCAAGCTGGACCTCGACCCCGCGCTCAATATCCACTCAGGGATAGGCGGCGTGATGCCCCCTTCCCCCTCCTCCCCCTCCGGCGCCTCCAAGATCGACCCCTCAGGCGTCCCCCTCCCCCACTCCCTCCCCTCCTCCCTAACCGCCGGCCTCACCGGCGTAAACTCGTCCAAACTCCCCTGCCTACTCAGCGGGCTCGGCGCATTCAAGCTCCCGCTCCGATTCCTCCCCGCCCTCAGACTCCCCCTGTCAGAGATCACCTGCCCGGCGTTAGGTGACGCCATGACCACCGTCCCTGGTGTCGCCATGGGCGGCGTAGGCGAGTCGGACCGGAAGAGCGGGTGGATATGCGCCTCGCTGCCGTCCGACGCCGTGGTGTACTGCCCGCGGGGGACGGGGCTGTAGCTCCTGCTCCGGTTGACGCGCGGGGGGTCAAGTGGGAAGTCGTCTGGGCTGGGGCTCCGGCTGGGGGTCGGGCTGGCTGGGATGGTCTGGAGGCGGCCGGTCGGCGTGTGCAGAACCTGCCGGGTGTGCGCGTCCACCGACGAGGTGTCCCACGTGTCGAAGGGGTTCTCGGGGTCCTCTGGTATGGCGTCCCGTTCGCGGAATAGGTTCGAACTCGAGGACGAGGAGCTCTTCTCTCTAGATAGCACCGTGCGCGTGGACAGAGGACGGGCGACGCTGGAGATGGAGCGCCGTATGGAGCTCATCGTCTCGGTGGTGGACCGCCCGCCGCTGGACCCCGGGGGACTAAGGAAGTCGAGCTCCTTGTCGCCCGTCGACTTCGTCTTGTCGTAGGGGATCGACTTGACCTCCGCATGCACCGACGGCGCCTCCATAGTGAACACCGAGCTGCCGCCCCCGTTCACCCTCGCAAACACAAAGTGAGCGACGATGAAGACGACCTGCGACACAAACGCCACGGCCAGCGCAACAGCCGCCCCAACCAAAAAGTCCTCCTGCTCAGACCCCAGCACCCGGTCCGAGGACCCCCGAGCAGCGTTCCCCAGGAGAGCCATTGTCACGATGGACGAGATAGAGGCGAGCGCGCAGGCCAGGATGCTGACGGCGAAGGCGGCGCCGAGTAGCCTCTTTGAGCGGTCGTGGGTCGAGACGATGATATAGGTTGAGACGAGCCACGCGAGGACCGAGAGCGCGAGGCCCTCTAGTGCCGCCGAAACGCCCGCGGCGACGCGGACGGCACGGGAGCCGGGGAGGCAGCCGGCAAGTATGATGTGTATGATGAGGATGGCGGATGTGGCGAGCAGGGTTAGTGACCCTGCCGCGGCGGGTAGAGCGCGTGGTATCGCCATGTTTGTCCAGCCCGCTGGCAGCTGCTACTGTTGATCAACACCGCAGTCGATAACAGCCGCTGGTATGGCCGGATGCCAGGTCCAGCTCTAGCTGCGGCTTCCAACTCGAGGACTGCAGAAGACGCCGATGTATAAGCGGGAGCGGCCTTGATGCACTGCGTGGCGGGGATATCTCGAGGAAGCGGGAAGCGTATCGCGAGACGTTCGGGGGCCAACGCCGACACTCGATATCGGCCGGGGATTCGTCTTTATTGTCCGATATACCGCATTCAAGTAAACAACCTCTACCCGGCAACGCTGTGGAGAACTCGTTGAAGATGTGTTTCGTTATTGAAAGATGGGGTATAAACGGTGGGCAGGAAAATCCCAATCTGAGGGCAAGACCTGTGTTCAGATGTGTTGAAGAATGAGAGAGGTGTAAGTGGGCCGACGCCAGCAACACGGCAGAAACGAACCACAAACGAGTGTAAGATTTGCAAATCTGAGTAAACGAGCGGAGAGAATGAGAGACAAGCTTTCGACGAAGAGACGGGAAGGGGAAAACCCTATGGGGATAAAATCGGATAAAAGTAATCGAGAATGGAGTCCATCCCGGCTCCATATGAGAGGCCGTCGGGGCCGTGGTTCGCAACGCGAGTAAGAGTGCAGGAGCGGGACGGGGGAAGCGGTGGGGCGCGCGAGGAATGGACTGGGGCTGGGGCGGGTACCACCCGATAAGGCAGGAATGACAGGGGGGCGAGAGGGGGGAGAGGGGCCGAGTTGGGCGGGACAGTGTTGGCCCTAGCGGTGGGCTACGGTGACGGAGCCTGCTCCGTTGGGTTATACTTTGGAGTACAGCTCCTGCTCCGGTGGTATACCTAAATTAACAGGGGAGCGGCCGTGGCTAATCGGGTACCCCTCTTGTCATTCAAGGTTTTTCGTGGGTAGCTCCGGACGAAGAATTGTACGAGCAGATGAGGGGCGGCCCTTCCATGAAATCTGGTTGCTGCTTCCGCGAGTAGGCTCTCCCCGGTAAGCAGGGAAGGCCCGGCCGCTGGCCGCCTCACATGGCTGTCCCGGACATTCCGCAGGAAAGAGCGGCCAGGGATCATATGCTGACCGCATGGGGTTCTGCCAGCATCCAGGCTCCAGCGCACCCACAAATCTGCCGGGCCAACAGGCCGCCTGGATCTCACAATCCGCATCTCCAACACTGAAGAGATAGCGTGTCATTGACGGCCCCATTATAGCCAGGGAGCGATTAACTGTTCCAATCCAGAGTCCGATCCCCTTAGACCGCCGCTTTCCCTATTTATACCATCATTTCGGGGCTTCTTCTTCCAGTTCTGGTACTGTCCCCATCGAGACACCGCGCCCTTCTCGACCAAGCAGCCGATGACAGCGCCATGACGATCCCATCGCACGGACATCACCCGCATCGGCCCTGGCATAGCGTTACCTCGGCGGGCAGGTTCCACGCGTGCCTGGTGCCGAATGAGAGGGCGCCGGCCCGGCAGCTACCAGCTTAGCGCGGCATTAGGCCAGGAAATGCGACGTCGAAGCCTCCAACACTGCCGGATTAGCACCCCCCCGCCATTCTTAAATTTTCGGGCGCCCGGGAACTCGGTACGAATTGGAGGCCTGGAGAGGACGTTCTTCATGCTTCGGGGGTTGGAATCGATCTGGCGGTCAAAAAAGACATCGGCATTCCCGACAGACACGATCGAACTGCGCCCGTGGGTTCGGCGCTACTTGATGTTTGGTTTTTGCCGGGATGGCCTCCAGTGCGGATGGGCGCTTCGTCTGGATCTAACATTCTCTTCCCCACTCCGATGCGAGCCATTAATAATGGACGCCATATCCGCAATAACGAGCCGATTCGGGAGGCGAGGAGGTAAGGCAGGGGTCTTCATTGGCTCGTGCCCATATTGCTCGCATGCGCTAACACGGAGTTACGAAGCCTCGAGCGAAGCGGCCGTTCAATTCGCCATCCCAAACGTGTTGTCGAAGAGATGCGGCGGAATCCTCCACGACTGAATGTGCCGAGAGGTGGAAGCCATGAAGTCGCCCTTTGCTCAGATAAGTCACATTTTACGGATCGAACCGGACGACAAGGACCGGAATCTGCGACGCACCCATGGTCGAATGAGACGGGTTTGAGATCAGGAGTGGTAAGCGGAAGCATTGACCATCCCGAGATACGTGCAGAGTGGTGTGAGATTTGTTTTGTTTCTGGGCACGAAACAATAACACCTAGGATGTGCGATCTGTTCCAGAACAGAACCAGCATGGCTGTGCTCGGCGCTTCCCGGCCGTAGGAGATGTCCGGCAACCTCGACGGCACGAAAAAGACTGCAGCTTTCCCGATCAAGCAGAGTTTTCGCGTCGGTGAGGGGGTGCTGAGGGTGAGGAGTTTTTATCTCGGTTGCTCCCCTCACTTAGTGAGTCAGGAGACTGACGTGTCCGGTTCTCCACTTACATGGATGAGGGAGGCAGCGAGACTAGAAAGAAACACCTCGGATGAGGGGATGGGGGGGGAGACTGGAGCCCTGACAAAGGTGGGTCCGCCGCCGTCCGCTGTCAATCTCGCGGGCATTCCCGGCGGTGTTGGTTGAAGCCGTCAAGCAATGCCCGAGCGGCGTGCCAGGAACGAAGGCCGCGGCTGGCAAGTCGCTCCGTTAACGAACAGCGGCGCGCAAACGAACCCGGAAGCGTCTGCGCCCGGGGGCTCGGACACATTCCGCCAGTGGAATCCGGTGGAATAATCTTCACAACCTTCTTCGCTCGGACCCCGCGGAGATTCGATCGTCCCTTTGCCGGGCGCAACTCCCCGGAGGAAGCCAGCGGGCTAGCGACCAGCCCCACGCCGCCCGTCTCGCTGGTTCCTGGTCTTTTCCTTTCTGGGGATAGCGCATCTAAGGATCTGCCTTCCCTTTGGGGAGGTCGCCGAGAATGCAGGGGCCTGAGGCGAAACATTTCTTCGGTGGAGGTTCGAGAGCCCTTGTCTGCCTTGGTCAGGCTCGTCTCGTGGCTTATGGTGGGAGCTCAAAGTAAATACGGCAGGCATCTGGCAGACATCTGGCAGAGTCACGGTGTCCGCTACGGTGGTAGGGAGTCGCGACCTGGAATCGGTGCGACAGCGCGGAACAGTTCCCGTGTGACTCTGGCGTCCGGCCGGCGAGAACGCGAACCGGATTTGGAACCGGATAGCGAGACCTTGATCATCGGAGACAACAACATCTGCCGTCTGGGGGCAGCGTCTGAGCGGGCTTTTGCGTGATTTTCCAATTGCCCATCAACATCCCATCGCGTTCCAAATCAAGTCTTCAACATGGTGGGGCCGGGGAACACGGATCGTGTCTGAGCGTGCTTGC
This sequence comes from Scopulariopsis brevicaulis, assembly GCA_017657125.1. Taxonomy (NCBI): domain Eukaryota; kingdom Fungi; phylum Ascomycota; class Sordariomycetes; order Microascales; family Microascaceae; genus Scopulariopsis; species Scopulariopsis brevicaulis. The sequence continues at coordinate 9,341 of JAGFNX010000161.1, forward strand.
TTTTTCGGTGAATTGACGATAATCCGCACCGGTGAAAAGCGGGAAATTACAAGGGTGCGCATGAAGCTGGGTGCAGCCGGGCGCGCCACGCACCCAATCAGCCACGGGCAACATTGGGCCCCGAGGGGGGAGGGAGACGTGCTGAGCAGGGGGGTCCCTGTCTTGAGGGTTTTGCTCCTCGTGGTGGATTGGGGCTGTGATGCATCCATCACGCTGTTGATGACCGAGGCTGGGAGGTGTTTTTCTGCGGCAGTCTACTCGGAACACCGAAGTGTTCCGGAGAAGTGGAGGCTGGCGCTGGTCGGAGTGACGGGTTGTCACCGTCCATGAAATGGGAGAGCCCATTGACACAGCGGCCCGAGAGCGTGGAGACGTGACATGTGTCGCGATGCGATCTGCGCCCGAGACGCCGTGAGATGATGAGGCCAACAGCATCCAAGTGGCCGTTCCGGAGGACCAAAGAAGAAGAAGAAAGGACAAAAGACCAAAGTAATCATTGCAACCGAAGATGCAGCCAATCCACAAAAACAACCAACGAGGTCATCGTGGGGATGGAAGAAAGAAAAAAAAAAGGCAAAAAGATAATCTCCCGAACCTGAATCGAACAGGTGACTTTTCGATATACTTTGCAGTTACAGTCGAACGCCATGAACCAACTAGACCATCGGGAGTTTCTGTTGGAAGACAGTGCACTTTGGAGAAAACATAAGGTTTATCGGTGGAGGGTTTTGCCCTTTTTGGAGCGTATTAGCGAAGGGGGCCCCGCTGTGGATCTGCTAGCACTTGGCGGTGCTAATGCTAGTGCTGGTGTTAGTGCTCGGTGGCTGCGGGCGCTATTCGATTCTGCAAAGACATTTTCACAATCGAGATTTTTTTTCTCTCTTCTTTTTTCCCTTTGCGGAAGAGATTCCTATTTATCGCTAGTGCTTTCATCGTGGTGGGGGGTCGGCTACCGGTAGCGTTTTCCACGTTGGGCCGACGGCGTTATCGTGGACTTGGCTTGATGGGTGGGACGGAGCCACGCTCGGTAAACGAAGAGCCGGTTCAGACGAAGCGGAATCAGAGGCGGAAATTGCAACCTCTCGGGCTGTGGCTTACTGCCCAGCACTTGCACCGCGACTCTTTGTGTCGAACGCGGCGGGCAAGACGTTGGCCCTTGGTGGCGGTGGCCGTCCCCGTCCCTCCGCTTCCCCTCCGCCGTAATAGCAAGTCTCATCACGAGTACGAGCGGGTTGGGCTCACTTGGGGCGGCGGGGCCTTGTTCGGGGAACTTATCCGTATTCGGGCTCGTACCTGCCACACGTCATTTGCCGTCATCCGTGCCTGTCAAATGTCAAAGGCACCGAAAGGAGCCCTTTTCTCCTCTCGGACGACGGATGACCCGGCTACTAGTTCCCCTCCCCGCCACCGCCGGCCATAATACCTCGTGGAGCTGGTGGGGCGGGAGGGGAACCGGCGTGGAGCACATGGTCGACGCGAGATTAAGCACACTCGCGCCGGCGCTAGGGTGGGGATCTCGGGCGGGCTAGCGGCGAAGTCGGAGCTTGTTTTTCCAGTTCGGGACGGAGCTTGTTGTTCCTCGGGCGAAGCTTGTGCGGCGGGGTTGTCCCGGGGCGGGGGGGAGAGGGCTGTTAAAGTCAGGCAGCGGGGGACGGTGATCGAGGGCGAGGGTAGTTTGTGGTGTGCTGGGGGTATGGAGGTGAGGGTAAGGAGATGGGCGTGTTCACGGCCTCAGGACACTGGGGCCGAGGACTGGCAGACGGACGTGTCGGTCCAAGAGGGGTGCAAGGGCATCCCCCGACCATCTCGGCTCGGGTTCGCTCGGTATGAAGAGACAGGACATATCCGCACGGGTCACCCTTGCGGACTCGGGGTGCCGGCTCGGGCAGCTTCCCTCAACGGCAGTCCCGGTCCGGGCCCGTCAACTTGCAATCTTCCTGGCCTCTTAGCGCACCCCTCTCTCACGGGCCAACCGCCGGGTTCTCGCCTGAAAGCGGCGGTTCTACCGGAGGGCATCCACCCGTAGAGGAAGCGGACAACACGGCGGGCCTTCGGCGTGCGTTACGTAGCTACGAGGGCCAGTGCCGATCCGGCCCGGCCTGGTTGGAAGCCGTTCGTGTTCGGTGCGAGACTGTCAGTTTCTTGTTGAGTACGCGTCGAGGAGGCCTGTCCCGTTGGAGTTTGCAGATGAGTTCTCGGTTGTCAACGAGGACGTGGCTGACGGTACTGCTGCTTTCATGATATTAAGGATGTGTATTACTCTGTAGGAGTGCCGCCGGAGGCCGTCGTTATTTGGAGCCCGTGGTCAATGTCGCAGCGTAGTTGGGCGTCAGACTCGGTAAGACGTCGAGTCGGTTGAGACGACGCTTGCTCGTCCGCAAAAAGTCTTGGGATGAGAGTTGAAATACTTTCTAGTAGGGATGCGACTGATGGTTCCCCTCGGCCTCCCGGCACCGGGTATGACCTCCAGGACACAGTCCACCATCTCATCGTACCGCAGTCGACGTCGTAATTTATGGCCCGCACGAGCAGGCCGGACAACTCGTACTTGGCGATTTGCTCCTGCTCACCGACGGCCCTGGAGTGGGATACTGAGACGGCGGAAACGATACGGCCCTGCTCTTGTATTCGGATACCACCTCGGCTCCGCTGGCGTCGCCGCCCTGGCTCTGTGTGGTAACGGTGGCTGCCTCCCGGAAAGGGCAGGCATCGTCAAAGAAACTGCCCTCACCAAATACGGCGTTGGAGGGGATGTCTGATGGGTGCGGCTGTAGAAGAAGGGGGATGATATCTTGAGTAGTACAAGGAGCTGCGAGTGGAAACGTAGACTCATATCGGCGGGATCGAGTTGCAATAAGAGTCTAGAAATCGGCTTTGAAGGACCAGTCTGCCCAACTTGAGTGTATCTTGTTGTCCCGGGGCTCGTTGTCCTAACTTGCAGTTCAGGAAAAATCGGGGGTGACCTCTCCATGCCTGTGACATCCAATGGGGTCCTGCAGTGATTTCCGTTAAGGGTGCTCACCGGTAGTGTCTGAAGCCTTGACTCAGCCCTCGTCTTCGCCCACATTCTCCCTCTCTGTCACACTCTCCCGCTTCACTAGAATAGCCGTCAAAGTCATCCGCCACATCATAAACTCACCCAACTACCTTGCTGCTCAAACTATTGAGAAAGGCTGTGTGGGTAATGTGTGGCCAGGAGCATGAGAGAGGTGAGGGGGAGGATGGATGGAGAGAATAGGGTGAGGGGGATAAGTGAAGGGATGGGCCGGGGGCTTGACAGCGCCCTCATGGAGGAAATATGCCATGTAGGGCGTCTCGAGTAGCTCCCCCGGAGGCTGGAATCCCGCGTAGACCAAACCCCGGCTAACATCTTCCCAACCCACCCCTTCACCCTTTATTACTCACCTTGTTAATCCCAGAACCACCTCAAAATGCATAGACGAAACTCTCAGTCCCTCGGAGCCCCCGCCATCCGCCCAGCGTCCAAACCGTAGCCCCTCTAGTCCACAGACCTCACCGGATCCGCCCTGCTCTCCCACCCCCTGAACCCTAGCTGGAACTACCCGAATCTGCAACCAGAGAGTGTTTGAGTGCGTACGTAGAAGCAGGATGACCTTTAACTCCATCTAAGAAGACAAAAGGCCTCGGCCCCCCGGGCGGTTCCTGGGTAAACGCATTGACGGGAGCCATATCCAGGGGTCTCCTCGCCTAGATGCAATTACACACCGTCCAGACACCTCGTCGCGAGCCTTCAGTGACCCTAGTAATACCCTTCCCCCTCTTACTAACCCCAGACACCACGCAGCAACAAACATAGGGATACATACCGCCCCGCCGCCTCGTTCATCTAAAGATCAACGTGGAGACGCGCGCTGGCGTGAGTGCAGAGTGCAGATTATATCACGGGTGAAGGACCCCCGTCGCTCTCCTCGCTCGTCCCTCGATCAACAGGCACAGGGTACAAGTGACGGAGCAGGGTGACGCCGGGGACGGCCCGGGCACCCGGGTTGCTCCCAAGTAGATATAGTACCAAGCAAACCATGCAGAAGGAAGGCGGGCACACCAGAAGCCCGACCCTTGTCCACCCTGCTCGATCCCCGGCATTTCAACGGAGACTGCTTCACCGGCGTGATGGGACGCAAAGATGACTCTCACGATTTTGACCTCAAGTCCAGGATCAAAAATAGACATTCTGGAAGCGGAAAACGCTCCGACTCTTCTATAATAGTATTTCAAGGAAACACAGGATATCCATATAATTAACAAGATCATTCAGTAAGATCAAATCCCATCCACTCCCAACCCGCAGCCAAACAATATACAGCCGAAACAACCAAAACTACCCCAAGCCCACGAGTTCACCCCTAGAACGAATACTCCTCAACATGGAGGTGGATCCCCTGCGCCCCCGTCCCCTTGTGCACCCCCCTCTCATCCGACAACCCCGCCACGCAATTCCTAACCCCGCTAACCAGCGCCCTCCCCCCACACACCACCACAAGCGTCTCCCCCTTCGCCGCCTCCACCGGCCCGCGGATGAGAGCGTCGAGGTCGACGCGGCGGTCATACCTCCTTAGGATCTCCGTGTCGGGGTGCACGATCGTCCGCAGGGGCGTCTTCTCGCCGTCTTGTTCCCCAAACTGCGGCGCGCGCTTCTCAGGATGCGCCATAACGTCCGGCTCGCGGTCGACGGACGTGGCGGAGGGAGACTCAGCAGCCGGCGTAGAAGGGGCACTCTCCTTCGCAGCCCCCGTAACAGCAACGTGCGCGCAAAGGTCGAACTCTGACTCCGCAGCCCTAGTCGCCGCCTCCCTTATCCTCCTAAGATAGAACCCCGTTTCCTCCGTCCCCCTAGCCGTAAGCAGAAACTCCACCCTCCTCAGACACATCGGCCCGGCACTCCGGACCATATCCTCCAATATCGGGAGCGTAAACGACGCGCCCGTCGATGCAGAGATGAGGATGACGGTGTCGTAGACGTCCCACGTCGGCGGGATACCATACGGGCCGGACACGAGGGCCGTGGTGCGGTACATACTCCCAGCCGCCTCGGCCTTGTGCGCTGCGGCGTGCAGCCGCTTCGAGAAGCCCCCGTGTTTCCTGACCACCAGCTCGACCGAGTTGCAGACGCATTCGCCCGAGATGCGGTGCGCAGAGGCAATAGTGTAAGGATGCGCCTCCACGGGTCCGAGGAAGGGCATCCAAAGGTAGAGGTGCTGGCCGGGCCACCACTTGAAGTGCGCGTCGCGGACGGTTACGACGGTGGTTTCGGAGCCCTCTGTTCTCACGAGGGCCTCGTGCCCGATCCGCTGCCCGCCCTGGCAGGGCGACTTCCCGGCGCTGAACTTCAGGTTCTGCCACGCGAGGAGAGTCCATCTTGCTAGCCTGTCGAAGGCGATGAAGCCGACGGCGAGCCACATGTTGTACATGGCTATTGGCGGAAGGTGCTTGTACATAAGCCACAAGAACACCGCAGCGCTCGCAAGATGCTGCAGCACAAACACCTCGTATGAGAACGAGCGCACCGGATAAAACGACGTAACAAACGTCCACAGCAGCACCGCCCACGCACCCAGCCCGTACTTCACCATGGGCATGATTTCCAGCTCAATCTCCACAAAGTCGGCAATAACCCACTGCGACCAAAAGTGGAACCCGTGCACCGTGGCCGTGACGAAGAGCGTCCGTGACACCCATCTGTGCAGCCAGTTCAGTCTCTCGTGGCTGATGCCCGTGATGACGGTGATGGGGTTGAACTTCATGGCGAGCATGTAGACGAGGGGCACCTGGGTGACGGAGACCCAGGCGTTGCGGAAGGCGATGCGCTCCCAGTAGTAGAGGTCCATCTTGACTGAGCCGGCGGCCATCATGTAGATTACGACGGCCCAGTAGACGGCGAGGATGAGGATGCGGCCGAGGGGTGGCGGGGACGTCCAGGTGAGGTACCGGAAGGGGACGTAGAGCTGGGGGTACGTTGCTTCGCGGCATATCGCTGTTGTTGTGGCCCATATTTGGGAGAGGTAGCCCGTGGGCCGGGCCGGCGAGAGTGTGTATTCCTTCTTGGAGTTTCGGCGTCTTGGGAGGTGTTAGCGACGATCTGAGATGCTGGAGTGCTGGGGAAAGGTGAAAGCCGCACCTTGACAGGACCTGGACGTAGTCCACGGCGCGAGTTATGCCAGCGAGCCCCACGACGCCCGCGACGAGATACCAGTACGCCTCGGCGAGCTCGCGATTCTTCTTCTTGAAGGAGCCGGTCCCCGTGGTGCTGGAGCCGCCATGATGGTGATGGGACATGGTGATGCCGGTACGATGCCTCGTCGATGGAGTCGCTCGACGTTGCGGGTGGAAAGTTGGAGAGCGGCCGGCGGGGAAGATGTGGCCCGGTCGAGTGCGCGCGGCAGTGGAATTAGCGATGATATTATAATACCCCGATAATAGATGACATCGCGGGTGTTTCGGATGAATGGAATGTCGCCTTCACGACATGTTGCGATCCGTGGATGTGTGAAGAACACTGAAGCAGCAGCAACTCATGACGTCCCCAAACCACCAAAAAAACACCAAGACGCACCAGAGCCACTCCCTCGCACAAGCCCCTCGTACTGCCGCAAACCACCTCAAACTCCCACCACCCACCCGAGACCCCCGGTAGCACCAAATGGAAAGACGACCCAAAAGGACGCCATCCCGCGGTACGTGGGTGTGAGACGCACCCGGGAGGAGCCACAATTTGCTCAAATGCGCGCAAGCTGCCGATTGGCCAATCAGCGGCGCGGGGTCAGGCGTGGAGCGCATGGATGGGGAAGGCGGGATGGGGAACGCCAAGGGCGCGGTGCCTTCCAACCGGGGATTTTAGGTCCTGGGCGGCCCCACTTGGCAACGTCGAAACGTGCTCAGGTGGCCCCCGCTCCTGCCGTCGATAACTCATCATGCTTAGGGATAGGGAAGGAGCAGGTCGTGATGTGCTGGGTTGGGAATCTTGGATGGAGACTTTGATGGTCTATTGAAGTGCGGAGAAGACGGGCTTGCATTGATCATCAGTTGGGGCTTCGGGAAACTGGTCAGACAACCGGGGCCTGCATGCATGTGAGATGCCCACGAACAGCAGCGTCCAAGTATCGACATCGGCTTGCATCCCATGGCGCTTTTCTCGGGCCGTCCGGGTCCTCAACTGAGTAATAAAAGCGCAGATTCTTTCCAGGCCCGCTGCCGTGGGGAGCCTAGCGCCGTCAAGCGGCCCGTCTGGTGGAACTGCGAGCGTGATTTACCTCGGACCCTTGCTGCATCACCGGCGAGAAGCCCGAGCGCCGGGCGCCCCATCGGTCATCGGACTCGTCCAGCCGGCCGTACCTTTTCAAGCGCCGAGACCACGGTACCACGGCATATTTCTTGGCCACCCGCCTCTTAAATATCCCACGCTCCCAAACCCCCACCCGCAGTCCCCCGTTTCTCAGACCTCAACCACCCGAAACAATCCTCACCAAAGAAGCAGGCCTTCACCCACCCACCCCCCAAAACCAATCCACCCGCCAGAAACACCACAGCCGCCACCATGATGTCCCGCCTAGCAACGACCCTCCTCCTCGCCGCAACGGCAACCGCCCACTTCAGCATCAACAACCCACCCCAGAAGAAGCCCTCGGACGAGTCTGAGCTCGAGTACGGGCCCTGCGGCGGCGCGAACCTCGACTTCAAGGACGACGATGTGTCTGACTTCCACATCGACGGCGACACCATCGCCGTCACGGGTACGCACCCGCAGAGCAACTGGCTGCTGCGCGCCACGACGGACAAGACGGGCGAGGGGAACTGGACGCAGATCTTCCCCGTTGTTAAGCAGAGCGGGCTGGGCAAGATGTGTCAGCCGGTCGTTACGGTTCCGGAGGACTGGGAGGGCGAGGAGGGTCTCATTGGTGTTGTCGCCAACGCCGAGGACGGCATTCTCTTTGGTGTAAGTCTCACATTCCCCCTCACCATTTTCACTCCTTCCGCACACTCTATCTACCCTCTCTTCCGCCCTCCGCGCCCCCCTACCATCCATCACCCCTCGCCATCGAAAAAAAAACAAAAAAACACTCCGTACTGACAAACCCCAGTGCTCCCAAGTCAAGTTCGTAAGCGGAACCGCCGACCCCCCGGATAACTGCAAGAACTCCACCGACCAAATCTCCTACACCTCCGACTCGGACCTCGAGGCCCTCCTCGGCGACAACTCGGGCGAGTCCGGCCCCTCCGCCGACGACGACTCCGATTCCGACTCAGACGATGGGGATGACGACGGCGCGGGCGCGGGTCTCAGGGCGGGGCTGTTCGGCGTTGGTTTCGCGGCTGTTGCGGCGCTGGTGCTGTAGGTTTAGTTTAATGTACGCTGTGTATATAATGGACGTGGTGTGGGAAAAGGGGTTCGGAGTGTAAACTGTTGAACGTCATTATTGTGATCTATTGATACCGCTCGTCCTTCATTCTGGACTTGCTAATAATACAAGAACAGTACAATCCACGCTCTCCATCCTCATCTCCATTCATCATTAGGCCCACGTCCATCATTAGGTAACCGCATCTCTTCCCAACTCACCCGACCGCAGCCTCCCTCCTCCGCCTCTCAGTAGCCCTCCTCGCCACAACCCCAAAGTTATGAAGCCTCTCCCCCACGAGGTACGCCTCGTCCCTCACCCTTGCCTTCCACCCCCTAAACGCCCCCAGCAGGCTCCACCCCAGCATTCCCCCCAGCCCCGCCACGGCCGTCAGCAGGAACGAGACGCGGTAGACCAGCGCCCTGGCGACCTCGTCCTCTGCGCCTTCCCACGCTCCCCACCCCGCCACGCGGAGGAACCCCCTTATGAGCGGGACGATCAGGAGAGGCGGCGCCAGCACCGCGGTGAACGCCAGCACCACCGCCGGCAGGACAAACGCGCGCGCGAGGAGCGGCACGTCAGGCCTCAGATACCCCCTCCTGAACACCGCCCTGCTAGCGCTAGCAAGCCTCGACCCCTCCCACGTCCTCACGACCCGCGACGCAAGCTTCAGGTACAGCAACCCAAGCGTCCACGCCTGCACGGCGCGAATGGTGTGGATCCCCGGTGCGTCCCCGGACACCCCGGCCAGCCGTGGCGGGTGGAGGTACGTGTGCAGCGGGATGATGACGTACAGCTCGACGATCGTGCTCGCGAGCAGCGGGAAGAAGACGAAGACGTTGAAGTAGGCAAAGGCGAGCTGCACCACCTTGCTCACCAGCGCCGTCGCGCGTGCTGGGCCCCCGGGGCCGAGGAGCGCGGTGCCGGCCCTGCGCGCCCAGGCGCGCAGCTTCGCCATTATGGCGCCTGCGCGGAGCACAGAGTACGCCAGCGCCCCCAGCACGTAGAACCCGATGCTGAAGGCATAAATATCATTCGTGCGCACATGCCCCGGAAGCAGCGTCTTGAACAAGCGACGGCCCACAACAAGCGGCACGATCGTCAGACCCACGCCCGTAACGGCCGCAAAGGCCCAGATGAGGAAGATGAAGTAGAAGATGCGCAGGCGGAAGTGCGGTGGCAGGTACGCGAGCTGGTACTGCTCCGAGTAGTAGAGATCCGAGTCAACGACGGGCGCGACGGGAGCCTGCGTCGTTTCGTATACGTCCAGGAAGACGCGGCGGCCCTTTGGGATCCGGACTTGGTCGGACGCCGGGGAGCGGACGAAACGGCCGTCGGGCCGGAGCTGGCCGCGGCGGACGAGTTTCCGCTTGAGTTTCGTGAGGGCGGCGTCCTTGGGGATCCTAGTCGCCGACGTCGAGGGCATCATCTCGGTGACAATCTCGCGCAGCGACTTGGGCGCCACATGCTCGCTCTCATCAATCTTGAGAATCAACCGCCGGTACCAAGGCAAGTCTCTATGCCTCGAGTTCGCCCCCAGCACAAGCGTGCCCTCCTCATCAACCTGCCGCCTCCCAAACAGGAACCACGTCAGCCGTAGCATCCGGGCGCACCGCTTGAACCACCACGTGTACATGGCGTGCAGCGCGTCGCTGGGCCTCAGGATCCTGACGGCGAGCGGCATGAGGAAGTTGTAGAAGAGTAGGTCGACGGGGAACTCGAGGACCGGCTCGTTGGACGAGTAGTGGATGGGGAGCACGTTCGAGAAGGCGAGGCGGAGCCCCCACACGACGCCGCCGAGACAGACTATCACCAACCCCCCGTAGACTAGGGCGGAGAACATGATCTTACGCAGCTGGGTGAAGAAGTTCCTCTCGAGCACGTCCCGCACGGGGTGGAACTCGGGGTCGTCCGGGTCTCTGATAAAGTCTGGTCTTGTTAGTGTGGGATGGAGTAAGGTCGTAGCTGGGAAACTCACAGAGCACGCCCTTGCGCATAATCTTGCGGCACATGGATACAAAGAGGGCAAAGTGGAACATATACCCCGTCCCCACAAACCAGTGCACAAACATCGACGTCAAGGGGTAGTTTATCGTAAAGTCGTATCGCGACCGGATCGTGGCCTCCTCGAAGAGTGGTAGCAGCGCCGCGTCCATAAGCAGGCCGCAGTACAGCGGGAAGACCAGCATCTCGATCCCGATGATGAGTATCACCTTTGTCACGCCGCTGGCCTGGTTGACCACGTCCACGATCGACGCTTCCCACTCCTGGCCGACCTGGGACCCCGAGAACGGCGCCCACCGGTTGACGTAGAGGCCGGCGAGGAGCGCGAAGCTGATGTAGCCGCCGATGATGGCCCAGAACCGGTCGCCTCCCGACCAGGACGCCAACTCCGGGTTGATCGGCACCGGAGGGGCTGCGCGGTCGAGATCGACTACCCAGGCCCCGGGGTGCATGATCGTCGCCGCCGTGGAGAAGACGAGATCCTTTGCCATGAGTGTGGCGCCAAAGATACCCTGTGCAGCGGTGACGAGGATTTGCAGCACCGGAGTGTTGACGAGGAACTCGATCAAATCCCACACAGCAGTAAACGCCGTAGATACGTGTCCCTTTAGGGTGAGAAGGGCGTGGTGGCTAATGGCCGAAAAGTTCTGAATCTCGGACGCGCGGACCGGAAGCTCCTTGACGAACCCGTTGGATAGCCGCGACGACGCATTGGCGGCAATCTCCCACGTGTAGGTGATGCCCGTGGTGATCGAGTCGTTCGTCTCTTGCATCCCAAAGACCCGGCGAGCGAGCGACATGGCGGACAGAGTGCCCAGGGAAATGCCCCCAACCACGACTGCAACGACATCCTGGATAAGCGTCGACAGGGAAAAAAGCATCCGGACCACTCGCATGGGGTTGGCCACGACGGAGATGGACGTCCTGCCGAGGTTGTACGGGAGGAAGATGCCAAGGAAGACGGCGACGAAAACGAGGCACGCGCAGAAGACTGCGTTCTGGAACAAGCCCATTAGCGGGCCACGCATCCCGATGAGCTCCATAATTCCCTCGAAATCTTCGATGTCGTCCAGAGCATCTTGGTCGAAGCCCTCGGCGCCTTCTTCGTCTTCATCTTCATCCCCGAGATCCTCCACATCGGCTTCTTCATGGTCATGATGTTCATGCGCCGGATGGACCTCCTCGTCGGCATCTTCGTCGTCTTCATGGTCTTCCTCGTCCTCGCCAACGTTTCCCCAGAGGTAGTCTGCTACGCGAGTCCAGAGCGCCCGCTCAGGGTCTGCCTGCTGAGCCGCGGCATCACCGTCGTGGGGGGCTGCCCCGTTGGTTTGCTGTGCGGCGGTGGGTGGGTTGGCCTGCTCATGATCCCGAGCCCGGGTCTCAGGTCCCGAGGGTCCAATCCCGTTCGTGGCGCCGTTTGGCCCACCGTCAGACGGAACTGGTCCGCGTGCCGAAGCCGAATGCGAGCCCTCGGGGGCTTCATCGACTGGAGTCAGGTCGGCCGAATTGGTAGTCGGGGGAACGAACGACGGCCCCGCGGTTGACTCCGGCTGCTCCGCCGGAGACGGAGCTCCTGTCGAAATAGGAGAGAAGCTCCAGCTATTGTTTGCTAGCGGGTTCGCGAATTCCCGAGGCTGGGGGCCATCTGATACGGCGCGGCGGCGGGAGTAGGGGGCCCTGTCCGTACCCCCATTATTGGCAAACTCAAAGTCCGTGGGACCTTCCTCCTGCGCTGGTAGCTCTTCGAACGGTCCCTCCCTGGTCTTTCCCTTGGAGGGCCGCTCGTCGTCTGAATCAGACGGTGTCGTCAAGGGGTTTGAATCCTTGAGTGTATGTTCCGAGCCCGTGTCCACCTGCTCAAAGCCCCCATGGTTGTCCGTAGAATCGCCAGAGTCACCATCCGTGGAGGCTCCCTGCCCCGCTTGATCCGCCACCGCCCGCTCTGGGTTCGCGAGGGCCGTGTGATTATCGTCCCGGATAATGCGAAGGATGGCGTCCGGATCACCTTCGGCTTCTTGGAACATGCGGAGATACCTTTCAGCCCTGCTTTCGCCAACCAAGGGTGGAGAGCCGGGTGGGCGCTGCGTACCTTCTGCGTCAGTCGATCCCTCATCCGGCGCGCCCTGGGATGAACCCTGGCCCTGCGACGGATCGCGGATAGGACCCGCAGGCCGGGCAAAAACGGGAGCATGATGCTGATAGTCGGCGGCGTCCTGCGAAGACTCTTCCTCTCCATCCCCGATTAACGTCCGGGCGTCCCTCTCAGGCTCATCCTCATCATCGTCCGTGGAATCCCACTCCAGGTCGTCATCATTGTCCGAGTCTAGCAGAACGAGGTTCGGGTCCCGAGGAGGCCCGGCGGCCTGCTGAGGCGCGGCGGCGACCTCCCTCTCCAGACGAGCCGCATCCTGGGCGGCGAACGCGGCACGCATGTTTATCTCGGGCTGCTGCTGCACGACGTAGTCTCTCACTAGGATGACGAGGATGAAGCAGATGATGACCAGAACCGTGATGACCTGGCCTTCAAGTACCATTATCACGAAGCGGTTGATCGCGGGCTGGCGAGTGAGGTTCTGAAGCCACTTGACGTTGCTGAGGAGGGTGCGCTGGGAGGCAATCTCGGCGCTGAGTTGTTCCGCGGACATGGCGGTTCCGTTCCTGGGCATCAGAGACGGGAATATCGCCCCGAGGATCAGATAGGGTAGGCGGGCGGCGGCCGAGGCGTTCCCGGAGAAGGTCTCGTTGAGAGAGCTGCTCGCATTGTAATTTAGGAGATCGGCAGCCGACTGGTTCTCGGCCAACGCGGCTAATGTTGCGAGCACCGATGTGTCGTTGGCCGGACTGGTATCGTTTGATGTTGCGTTCCCCACTGCTGCTCCGAAATCCTTCGCGAGAAGAAGACTCCCAAGGCCCTCGTCGCTCAGCCAGAACAGCAGCGACCAGACGCGGCGCATCAAGTACGGAACCCAAAACAGCCAAACACAGCCGACAAGAAAGGCCCTGAGCCAGACGACGAGATTGTCCAGGACGTATCGCAGCATGTGCGCGGCGAAGACGTGGGTGGGAAGCGTCGAGGGCATCCTAGGCGAGTACAGCTTCGTGAACCGGAAGGGCGTCTTGCACAGCTCGCAGTGCTTCTTCTGGGAGTGCGAGAGCCACTCCATCAGGCAGTCCTGGTGGACGTACTTGATGCTGCCGCTGCATTTGCAGGGGTAGAAGAGCGGCTCGTCGGGGGTGGACTCGCCGCGGCATATCCGGCAGGTGTCGGGGTCTGCGTTCTGGGCGGCCGGGTCGCGATGTGAGGTTCGTGTGGGGGAGTGGCGGCGGCGGACATAAGGGGGGGAGTCCCCGACGGCATCGTATTCGGGACCTTCCATGCCGGGCGAAGCTCGATGCTAGGCTCGGTAGGAGTGTCGTCGGAAGGTGGCGGGGGAGTCTAAGAGGATGGCTCCGGAGCCGTTGAAGTCGGAGCGGTGAGAAGCATGCCACTATGAAGGTGGTCGTCCAGATCGCGGGGATATGAAGACCGTGGCCCGGAGAGTCATATGTCGACCTAGGTAGGTTTCAACACGCGATGCTAGAGACAAAGGCGGAAAGTTAGCACAGGCTTGGCCGCCGTTACAAAGAACACCGAAGTTGGCACCAGGTCACGTACACAGAGAGTATCGGGATGTTGAATGCCGTCAGAGGTCTAGCGCAAGTAGGTCAGTCCTGCCATTCCGACAGGCTCGTTTGCGTCTGCGCGAAGGTGAAATGAAGACCAAAGAAAAGATGCTTAAAGTGGAAAGGTATTATTACGTCGAGGGGCATTGTCCTCAAGCTCCACAGCCGAAGACGCGGAGGAATTGGTGCTTGCCGTGCGGAGTGATGAATAATAACCTTGCTGCGGCTCTGGATAAGGCCATGTCCCCTGATGCAATAGCGGAGGCTATTGGGCAAAAAGGTTGAACGGATCGGAATGTGGTGGTATTGGCCAGATATGGTCGAGGTAAGCATTTAAGGCCAATCACACGCTGGCCATGATGGCGCCCCACATCACGCTGTCACTTGCCTGGCTTGTCGATGCCATCGGGATTCCCCCCTCCTTGCATTAAGGCTGACACCGACTGACTTGCATGCCAACTCCTGTGGCGAAGCTCTCGTTTGTTCCGATCTACGGGGAATGACGTTTTCCTCGCCCACCACAAACATGATTGGCCCAAGCCGGGCTTGAAAGCCCCAGGAATTCAAGCTTCGCATGTGAATTATTTCCAAGCCCCAAGAGCGACGTCAACCTACGTATCCGTCGCAGGCGAGGTACTTCCATCTCGCTTCGGGATGCTTGGGACCCTGATATGAAACAACCGGCTCCTGAATGGGTCTGGAAGATTCCGTGTCAGGTATCGCAACTGCAGCTTCCTGCTGCTTTTGGAGTGTGTGCAGGGGCAGCCGATATCTATCCATTCCCAATTCAAAGACCACGATTTGTGCTGACACATTTGAAGAATGACATACGAAATGGCTTGATTCGTACTTGGAGAGGTGCTCGCGAAGGCCGATGGTGCAGTGGTGTGGTGCTGTCAGTGCCACTCCGTAGGTACTTTCTCAGCTCCGACCTCCAGCCCATGGTACTTATTTGGACTAGTGTTAATAGTGTGTTTTTATGTACTGAAGCTCACTGACTCCCTTTCGACATGTACCCGCCCCGACCTTCGCAAATCAAGGAAGGCACGAGCCCACCGCCGAGGCCAGACCCCCGGCCGGCCGTCTCCACATGTTCGGATGCGGTGACTTCTGGGACTTTTTCTGGCCTCGAAACCCCCCCTCGACCAAACACCCAGGGCCTCACAAGGTTCATCATCTCCTTCCACATCAACAATCCATCCTCGGTTTCTGGAAACGGTGTTTTTGCCAGCGCAAAGATTCGGTAGCTGGATTGCTTGCTCGACCTGCTGTCACGGGCGCCGGGAGCTGCCTACGAGCTCTTCCCTTTCATCTTGACCCCTGTCCCTTCGCCGTCCGCCTTTCGCGTCGCGCAAACTCGCAAACTCTGCGGGGACCACGAACCACGCTTAAAGCATCGAAACCGACACGACGCGCCATTTTCCAAGGCGACAACAATCCGGCCATCTGTCGCGTGTTGCTGTCCGAACACTTCTTTCCCGTACAATCGTATAGCTCCCCATGGAGGAGCCTAACGGGCTCACCAAGGGCCACCAAGCCCGCGTGAGTAACGAAAAGGCGACGATGCCGTCGAGGCGGAGTCATGGTACCACAGGTACCAACAGCAGGCGCTCCTGGCTGTTCAACACGATAGCGAGGTGAGTGAGAGCCTATCTGCGACCGAGAATGGCAATGTCTAACTGTTCCTGCAGAATATTAACCTGGTACGCCATCATTACCATCCTCTTCCGATGCCCTTCGACTCTCGACGAATGCGACGACACATCGCCTGTTCTCTGCAAGGCGTATTTCAACACGAGGGACGTCATTGTACCACATGTTGAGCCATACTACGATGCGTACGCCGCGCCCTACGTGGACAGGGCCCGACCTTACGTCGACACCGTTTCCACGAAAGTGGTGGCCCCCACACGCGTCGTTCTGGAGCGGTACGCGGCCCCGAAGCTCCACCAGGCGAAGGAGTTTGCCCAGGCGCGATGGGCCACCACGGGTCAGCCACAGGTGGATAAGGCCCGCGAGTTTGTCACGGAGAAATACGACCAGCAAGTTGCGCCGCACGTTGAACGGCTCGCCGAGGCTGTTGGCCCATACCGCGATGTTGCGCAAGCGAGCGCAACGGAGACGTACCATGATGTCATCCTTCCGAGCTACGAACTTGTGAAGCCCTACGCGGTTTCTGCCTACGACGCAGGCTGCACTGTCACTACGGAGACCATTGTGCCCTCTGTCGTGTACGCTTTCAACAAGACCTACACCTTCCTCGACGGAAACGTGTGGCCGCATCTCAAGGCCGTCTATGTTCAGAACGTCGAGCCCCAGCTGGTGAGGATCGGAGAGCGCCTCGGGCGCTACAACGAGTCGGGAAACAACGGGACCGCCAAGAAGAGTGTGCCTCCAAGGTATGTCGAGCCGATCTTGAGGTGCTTCACTTGAGCGACCACATGCTAACGTTTGTCTTCCAGCCATTCGACCCCTGACGCGGAGCCGTCGTCCTTTGTGAAACCGTCCGAATCCGTCCAACCCTCCCAGGCGACCGAGGAGAGGAAGGCCTCCACCAGGTCTTCCACTTCTACGAGCGAGACCGTGTCAAAGGCGGATGCTAGTGCCAGCTCTAGCTCGGCAAGCCAGTCGGATGTAGAGGAGCACAAGAAGAACGTACCGGAGAAGCCTTCTCAGGAAAAAGTACGTCGCATCGCCGCCGAGACCGTCGCCGATGACTTGTACCAATGGGAGACGAAGTTTGCCAACGCTGCTGAGGAGGGGGCGTCGGATATCGAGGCCAAGGTGGATGAGCTGTCCGCCTCCATGTTCAAGTCGGGCGTCCGGGGAGAAGGTCAGAAGCTGATGCAGGAGCTGGAGAGTGTTGCCGAGGGAGAGTTTGAGAAGCTGCAGCAGGAGATAATTAGTCTCGTGGAATCTTCCACCGACACCGATGCGGCAAAGGAAGCCGCGGCGGCGGCGGTGCGGAGCGCCGGCCTCGTCATCAAGGACAAGGCAGAGGGGATCCGGAGCTGGCGAGAGAAGTTCGAGCGGGACCTCCAGGCGACCGTGACCGCCAACGCGCAGGAGCACTTCAACATCCTCGGAAATATGCGGGACCTAGCCCTCCAGAAGATTGGCATGAAGTGGGCCTGGATGGACGGCATCACGTACAAGCACTGGGCCAAGTACCACGACATGAAGCACAAATTCAACCAGTGGACCCAGGAGCTCCAGGAGCTCATCGTCACGAACCCCAGCCTCGAGAAGGCCATGAACGGCGCGGCGGATGTGGAGGACCGCGCCATGGAGATTGCGCAGGGTGCGGCTGTGAGGCTGGGGCAGCTGAAGCAAGTTGCTCACTGGAAGATTGATGCCGGGGATGCTACTGACAGCTTTGATGCCGATGAGATGGAGCGCGCTGCTGAGGCTGCCCAGGCTGCTGCTGCGTCCACCGAGCCTGTCGAGGAGTCTCAGAATGCCGCTGAGGAGAAGGTTGAGGCGGTGGCTGATGCCGAGTCGGAGCCAGTCACTTCCGACAGTTCGTTCACTGAAGATGGCGAGGAAATTCACGCGGACACTGCGCCTGAGGAGGAGCCCCAGGAGGTCCCCGAGCTCGGCCCGGAGGACGAGGCCGTAGGTGCGAACGAGGACGTCGAGGCGCCCGAGCCGGCGGAAGCGGAGCCCGATCTTAATGAGGAGATACACGCGGCGGAGAGGGTTGAGGACCCATCGATCTCTGAGTCCCCTGCGGCTGATGAGGACCCCGCCTTCGAGGACGTCCCGGCCTCCGACTCCGCCGGTGTGGAAACCGAGCCATCTATCGAGCCCGCCTTCGTCGAGAATGGAGCCGAGGCCTTGATTAACGATCAAGGCGAGGAGGCGCCGTTGGCGGATGAGCCAACTGACGACACGCCCGCTGTCGAAGCAGAGCAAGAGTCCGAAACCCCCAACGCGGCCGCGGAATCCGTGGTGCCCGAGGACATACCCTCTGCCGCCTCGGAGGCCATCAAGAGCGCCTCTTCAGTCGCGGAATCAGTCTACTCCGACGCAGTCTCCGAGGCGTCCGCGCAGCTCTCCAGCGCCGTATCCGCCGTTCCTGAACAGGTTGATGCTACGCCGGACCTGGATCCCGATGCGGTGATCTCCTCAGCGTCGTCCGCCTTTGACGCGTCGGTCGAGTCTGCCAGCTCGCGGTTGGGCAGCGCGGTTGAGGAGGTCCAGAGCATGGAGAGTGTTATGGCGGGAGAGGCGGAGTCCGGTATGGCTGAGGAGGAGCCTGTTGCTAAGGAAGAGGTGACTGCTGTTGCCGACGAGAAGGAGGCAGCGCAGGAGGAGGCTGCGGATACCGAGGCCGAGGACGAGAGCCTCTTGTGGTCTGACGACGCGGCCGCGCAGGGAACGGACTCGCGCGACGAGCTATAATACGCGCAGCTGACGACGCACTCGTATCGTTTACGGGGGGGCAGAGCATACGACGTACGCCACCCAACTGCGCCTCGCCTGGGGCGAGCCACGCCGGCAGGCCTGGCCTCGAAGAAAGACGACCCTCTGACGCAAGTGACGCCTGTTATACCATCTATACTCTTTTTGCTCTGCTGATTTACGGCGCATGGAGTCTCTATTTCTATTTCCTTTGTTTTGTGAGCCGAGACGCGGAGCTGGGAGGCATCGTTGGTGCTGCGGGGGAGGAGAGACCGGGGTGCTGTTACAGCACATGGTGTGGTCAGAATTGATGGGTTAGCGGTGGGCCTTTGCTTGTAATATAGGGCTATGGCTTGGGGTCAGCGGGGCTGCGATAATTGAATGATTTCGTTCCACGATTCATCTTTGATGCAGGCATTCCAGCCATGCTTGGTGTTCTAGAACGTACAGTAGCTTGACGTGGGGTTTAGCTGATGCAAGGAAAAGGCTACTTGACCATGTGGTTTATTAAGTACCGTACTGTAGATTCATTGTGCCAGTGTACTTTAACTAGCTGATTCAGAGGTACTTCACCCGCCAGGCACCACCTTAAGCAGGGTGCTGGTTGGTGGCGCCTACAGGCTCCAGGATAGGGAAGAACCGCCAATGGCGACCACTAGCGACCAATAAGAGCCAATGGAGGGGCAGCATGTCGCACCAAGCGACCAGGCAGCAGAATACCCGCCGCGACTTCACATCCGTCATCTGCACCCTCCGAAGACCATCATCTACGGCGATTACTTTAGAAGAATGGTGTGAGGGTCTTCTGATGCTCTTCTTACAGGGGTGTTTCTTGAGATATATTTCAGGTCATGAATTGTTTGACTAATCTATTTGGACCATCTGCTCATCCTCACGGTCTCAGCATCGCCAGTCGAAACGAACTAGACCTCACCATCTAAACACTGCATCTCAACCCCATCATCAAAGCACCATATCCCGATTCCATCGCTACTAACCCACCATGAGCCTCCTACCCCTGGGGGGCTTCCAGCTCCCCTTCCAGAAGCGCCTCAGCCGCCTCTACAACGACACCAAGAAGTCCTCCGACTTCGTCAAGGAGCCCGTCCAGGCCGCCGAGGACCCCGAGGTCAAGGCCCTCCACCGCAAGCTGCGCATCCAAAAGGACCGCCTCGTCACCTGGGGCGTCGAGTGGTCCGACCCCAACCAGTCCGCCGAGATCGACGAGTCGCTCTCAAAGGCGGGGCTCAGCGAGGTCGTCGGTAGCGTCATGTCCACCATCAAGGATATACTCGCCGAGGCGGAGCCCCTGTGGCAGAGCTACAAGGGCGAGGTCGCGGGCTCCACCGCCGGTGCGTCGAAGGGCGGGAAGGGCCCAGTGAGAATGTGGGACCGCGGGAGGTTCGAGGATTTGGTTAGGGATTTGACGGTCTCGATCGACACGCTGTACGATCTGTCGAGGACGAGGTCGACCGCCATGGCGACGGCCTTCCGCGGCACTGGAACGTCGGGGAAATCGAGCGGCGACGAGGTCAAGGTCTTCGAGTCCACGCGCATGGAGACGCCCCACCAGATCGACCCCTCGACCCTGACGCCCCTATCCAGCATGCCCACCGACGCTCCCCTCGACGTCTCCCGCACGCCGGGCCACTCCATAGTCTTCATGAGCAAGCAGGCCTTCGCAGACCTCACCCCCGACCCCTGGGCGCCGCTCCTCCTCGAGTTCGCCGCCTTCGACCCCATCTACTCCACCACGGGCATAATGCCCCCGATGTCCCGCTTCGAGCGCCTCTCCGCGGGGCTGCAGCGGGGGCCCCAGCGCTCGCCGGGTGCCTGGACCGGCCTGCCGCGCCTGCTCGGGTACTTTGAGGACATGGAGCGCTCGCGCATCGGGCTGGTGTACCAGTTTCCACCGGCGTTCAGCCCCGTGTCGTTCCAGCCGCACACGAGTAGGGCGACGGGGCACTTTGTGACGTTGCGGGAGCTGCTTGCGCGGCCGGACTATGAGCCGAGGCTGGAGGCCAAGTTCCGGATGGCGCATAATTTGGCCAACACGGTGTTCGATATGCACACGAGAGGCGTCACGCACGGAAACCTGGTGGACGGGTCCGTGGCGTTCTGCACGGCCATGCCGGAGGGCGGCCAGTACGGCGAGCCGGATGTGCGGAGGCCGCTGGTTACCTCGTTCGACCTCTTCCCAGACACGCCGTCCGAACAGTCCTCCGCATCACAGCACCCCCTTTTCCACCACCCGCTCGACCCCTACGTCACGCAGGTATCCCCGCTTGCTGGCCAGGCCGACCTGCGGGTCTTGGATCTCTACTCCCTCGCCATGATCCTCCTCTCGATCGGCATGTGGACGAGCGTCGACAACCTCGTCCCCGACGCGCGCAACGCCTCGTCAGTCTCCGAGTCCGTGCTGGACAAGCTCGCGATCCGGTGCGGGACCCTCTACATGAAGGCCGTCGAGACGTGCTGGAACGCCGTGGAGGAGGAGCTCTCGGGGCGGCGGACGGGCGAGGAGGTGCTTGTGGGGGTGCAGGCGCATGTGAGTCGGTGCTTGGAGGCGTGCTGTATTATCGACGGGGTGAGCGGGTTTGCGGAGAGGGTCGGTGAGGAGAATGCGCCCGAGGAGTTATCGGGGAGGGCGGGTGATGCGTTTAGGATGCCGGGTGCTTTTGGGGACGAGGAGGAGGAGGCGGAAATGGACAAGGCGCTGGCTGTCCTGGACAGGGAGGAAGGGGCTTTGCCGGCATTGCTGTTCAAGGCGGAGGTTCCGGCTGCCGGGACACAGGGCCTTGCGGCGGAAACAGCGGACAAGCGCGCCAAGCTGAAAGAACGGAGACTTGCCCGGGAGAAGCGCGATTCCCAGCCCGAATACCAGTCCGAATATCAGCCAGTGGCTGACGTTACAGGGGAAGGCCGGGCCGATCGGAAGGGCCCCGCGTCGTGGATGAAGCCGCAGCAGGCCAAGCTGGCGGCGCCGCAGGTCTCCCGCCAGGTCGCAAAAAGAACCAGGCCGGCGCGCGTCGACTCGGCGCCCGTCCCAAGCCCCCGGCCGGAGGAGCAGCACCCAAAGACGCCCGATGTTCCAGTCATTGCCCGCGCCAACACTGGCCCCGCGCCGATCAAGGCACCCCATGACCGAGCGGAGCTCGAGATCAAGACGAAAGAGCACCCGGGCCCCGCCCTCGCGGAGCCCAAGCGCGAGAAGCTCCGCCTCTTCCCGCACGTCCCCATCCCGCCTGAGGCCATCGAGAAGTGGAACAAGGTCCTCATGCCGAGCATCAACTGCGCCCTCCGGCAGTTCTACCGCAAGAACCCCGAGTCCGTCGAGATCTCCCTCGAAGCCATCGGGCCGTCCCCGCAGTCCACGAAGCCCACAGTCCTGGTGGTCTGCACCTCCGTCGGAAAGGTAAAGAGCATCCTCCACCGCAAAATGTCCGACCTCTTCGACGGGACCTCCGAGTTCGGTGTCAAGGTCTGCCGCGGGCGCGTGGTCCGCTCGCGCGGCGACGGCCCGCCCGCGAACGCCGAGTTCCAGGAGCGGCCGCAGGGGGGTGCGAGCATCGGGGCGTGGGTCGGCTACGACCACCTTCCGCCGGTTAGTTTCGGGGGGCTTGTGGTCGTGGACGACCGAGCGTACGGCATGACGGTGCACCACATGCTTGACGACCCGGACTTTTCCGGGCCTTCCTCCACGCCGTTGCGGTCCGCCGCTTATGAGTATTCGACCGGCGACAGCGAGAGCGAGGAGTACTCTTGCGAGTTTTCGGACGAGGAGGAGGGGGAGTACTCCGACACGGAACTCACGAGCGACGAGGAGGACGACGAAGACGAAGAGTTCGCGGAGCCGGGCGACATACCCGGCGTGGAACCCGGCTGCGGCGACGGCTACGTCATCACGCAGCCCGCCTTTGACGACGTGGACGAGGGCTTCTACCCCGTCGCCGACTCGGCGGCCGAGGACCACGTCGACAGCTTCGCGCTGGGGACGATGTACGCGTCGAGCGGGATCCGGCGGCGCGAGGAGGGCGGGCTTCTCCACGAGGTCGACTGGGCGCTGTTCGAGTTCCGGGGGGCGCGGATGCCGGGGGGGAACTGCGTGCCACGCGTGGGGCGGGGCCCGCAGGAGAGGGGCAAGGGGAAGGGCAAGGGTAAGGGCAAACATGTCCTGTGCCCCACGTCCGTTGCGTCGACGGATTCGCTGCCTGGGCTGGAGGTGCAGTGCGTGGCGAGGACGAGCGGCGCCCAGACGGGGCGGATCCACCCCTCGCTTACGAGCGTCAAGATTTATGGAAGGGTGACGCCGAGTCATACGTACCAGGTCACGGGGGAGGGGGATCGGAGGCTGGGGGTGCCGGGGGACAGCGGGGCGTGGCTTGTTGATGGGAAGGGAAGGGTCTGCGGGCATGTGCTTGCGTGGAGCCAGAGGAAGAGGGCGGCGTATATGTGTCCTATGGACGTTTTACTCCTGGATATTGCCGATGTGCTGGGGGCGGAGGAGGTACGGCTCCCGGATGGACAGGCGGAGGCGGAAGTAGCAGGAGTGGGAGGGGATGAGGGCGTAGAGGGGCTGGTAGGGGGCGTCGAGGCGCTGGGGATGGGGTGGGAGGACGAGGTAAGGAGGAGCAGGGCGGGTAGGGGCGGGGAGGCGAAGGGGGAGGTCGGGGTTGGGATCGCGTATCTTTCGGAAAAGGTGGAAGGGAAGGGGTGTCCTGTTGTTTGCGTGGATGGGTACGGGGGCGGGTTCGTGTAGGTTTTTGATACCACGTTTGTTTTGTCTAGGGTTTCTTTTGTTGTATGGGCCGGTTCGTGTAGTTTGATATGCCTTGATACCACTGTTTTATCAATTCAGATTGCCCAGATCCAGCTCTACGCTCATCCACTTCGCCCCCCCCGTGACCAGTCTCCGATCTCTATCCCTCCAATGCCCACATGATATTCCCAAAACAACGCTAAGCTTCTCTCTTCCAACCCAAACTCTCCTTCCTTCCTTGACCGAACCCCTCTCCTCAACCTAACCCTCCATTTGATCAAATCCCAACTCCAGCTCAGCCAACATCCAAGTCCTACATAAAGTCGTCCTCCCAGTCCTCCGAGCGGTCCTGGTTACTCGTCGCCGCGAGGTTATCCTCGGTAAACAAGTCGTCGTACGCATGGTCCTTTTGCCACTTCTTCTCCTTGTACTCCTGCGCCTTGCGGAGCTCCTCCTTTTTCTTTGGGGGTCGTTAGCTCTCTGGTAAGAGGAAGTCGGGCCCGCGTTTTAAGAAAAAAAAAAACGCGCGGTCTGGAAAAGTGGAAAGGGAAGGGGCTTACCCTCTCCTGCTGGGCGGACTGCTGCCTCCGGCGCAGCACCTTTTCGCGGTCGTCCTTCTCCTGCTTCAGGTCGGGCTTGCGCTCGACTTTGGTCTTGTTGAGGCGGTTGACGATGGGGTTCTCCCTCTGGGCGACGTATATCCTCTTGACCTGGTGTATTGTCAGCCGTGCCCCCGCCAATACTAGGATCCCAACTCCCAACCCTCCCATATCCCTACGCGAACCCTAGGACGAAGAAACGACACTCGGCAGCACCACCACCAGATACCCCAACACGGGGGACAAACCCACCTTCTTCTGATCATGAAAGCTGACCTGCCCAACATCCATGCTCCCGTCCTTCCTCAAATTCCCCGCCGGCGTATACACCACGGCGACATTGTCCTTCTTGTTCCCCTCGATCGAGTTCGCCTTGGTCAGCTGCGCCAGGTCGTCCAGCAGCGCCGCGGGCAGGTCGTCCCACGCCCAGCCGTCGGGCATGCGCAGGTAGACGTGGGCGCTGGACAGCTTGTCGGCGTGGAACCAGACGTCGACGTCCCAGGCGTGGGCGATGAGGTCCTCGTTCTCGAACTTGTCGCGGCCGACGTAGATGGTCGAGGCGGGGTCGGTGGCTGTCGAGGTGAAGTAGTAGACCATGGCGGGTGGGTGTTCTCTTGCGTTGTTGGTGGGGGGTTGCGGGTGGCGGGGGCCGGGAAGGGCGGGTGCTGTGTGCGCTGTATTTCTGGGCAGAGATGTTGTCGCGGTAGTTTGCGACTCGAGGTCAGGGTCAGGGTCTTGGAGGGGTCGAGTCGCGATGGCGGGGTAGCTCTGCGGCACGTGATTGGCTGAGCGCCATGTCATGCTAATATTTTAGGGCACCTCGGAGCTTCATGTCACCGTTTCATCTGCTCGAGTCTTGGCGACGTGAACCTCGACTTCACCTCATCCAGCATTGGCTCTCCTCTTCGTCCATCCAGCCGTCACCCTATCCACAATGCTATCCAATGGACTTACACATCATGACATGCCCAATTATATCAGATACGTCATCCATTTACCCAGCTAGCTACCCTGAATGCCACTGCCCGAAGACCTCATCCACGCCCATCACAGCATCCAGCTTCACCCACTTCACACGTACCGCCTCGGCCAGATATTCATCGCCGTCTTCGTGCCCCCAGTCACAGGCAACCCCGCATGCCGCGTCCTCTCATCTCCCGTTCCATCCCCCAACAAGTTAACCCAAAACAGCGCATTCCCCTTGACAGGCCGAAACGCAATCCCGCCCCCCTCGTGCTCCCTCCACGGGAACCTCCCCTCTCCCCCCTGCCCCTCCAACCCTCCCACCGGCGCCGCGGCACTAATGTTAGGAAAGTACGTCTCTCCCGCCTCGCACCCGTCCTCGAGCGTCACAAAGAAGCTCGCCGGCCGATTCCACCCTCCCCTCCCCTCCTCGCCCCGCTGCAGTCTCGGGAACCAGTCATAGTGGAAGTCGAACTTCTCCCCCGGCCCATATCTTACCAGCTGCGGCGCGCCCATCTCGTCCCTCTCCGGCGCGAACATGGCGCCCATGAAGTGCTCCGCCCTGGTGAGCACGCACTCCACCGCTAGGTCTCCGCGGGGTAGCCCCGCGCTCTTCGACGTGCGGGATTTGTCGGGGGTTGAGCGGCCCCTCTTTGTTGTCAGGGACGGCTTGAAGAGGGGGTCTCCTGCTTCGAGGAGCGCGGTGATCTCGGTGGGCGAGAGGAAGTCGTGGATGTATATGACGAGGGGGTCTGTCGAGACGATGTGCGTGTTGTAGGCCTGCGGGCCGCAGACGAAGGCGGCGCTGGTGTTTGCAGATCGCGGCCAGATGGCATCCAAAGAGGTGAGGGAAGCGAGGGTGGATGACGGGGAGAGGACGAGGGGAACGAGGGCGAGGAGCGCGACGGCTATTCCCGCCGAGAAGCTGACGGTCCTGCTGGTCCACGCCATCGTATCGGCCGTGTGTCTGGTTATACGGGCGTGTTAGTGGAGGTGAGGCAGTAGTTCGACTCGTACCTTTGCCCGGTGTAAGAGAGCTCGGGAGAAGAAGGCGGACAGAAGCGAGAGGTTCTTTGCCCGCCATTCGAAAGAACACATCGTCCGCAGCGCGCTCAACATCACCCGTCCCGAACCAGACGGCCCTCTCCCTAAACCCACCCGTTCAATCTGCTTAAATCCCAAACGCGGAACCCACGACGACCCGGGCCGCCCCCTCGCCTACATCCCCCGTGTAAGACACCGCCTGCGCTGTAGATCTCGCCCGCACTCGGCTGGTCAAGCCCCCACACTCTCCACAACGCGGGGGAGACGAGAAATAACGGCACGAAGTGGAGCCCCCGCGAGTTTCACAAAACTTTGGCGCACGACTTACAGGCAGGTTTATAAACGAGCCCGCCTTGCTCCGCCGGGTGTGTGTCCCGTTGTGGCATCGCGGCTTTTGGGCCTTGGCTACAGCCGGGGAATTACCCGTCTTGCCGGCCTCGGTGGATAAACCGCGAGCCGCGCCGCACAATGGTCCCGCGGGAAATATCCACCTCCTATTCCTGCATGATTGGACGGTGCGGGAGAAGGGGAGCCCCGACGGCACGGCACATGGTCCCTGCGGCAGGAGTCCAAGTCGGTCGTCTGCCGGAGATGAGATCTCGCCAAGGCCCCCGGAGCCGAGAACAAAGTGATCACGGGCACGGGCCGGCCAAAGACGATCTCACTCTCATCCAACTCGGAACTAATAATTCCCAGCCCCGTATTGTACACGCAAAGACAAAAGAGAAAAGAACCCAGTGGCTCCAGCAGCACGCGCCCCGAACGCCCTCCCTCGCCGGTCGGTGACTCCCAGCCAGGCCTCCCACCCGCGAAACCCATCGCGGACGGCCTCTTTCCCATCCACGCCCGCCAACAGCCCGCAAAGTCGGCCAAACGCCCACGCAAATGCGCCCCGTAATATATGTACATATCCCAGCTGCTGAACCCCAGAAGGCCCGCGATGCGAGACCGCGCGCTCAGGCGAGGCTCTGCCTCTGTCTTTTCCGCCCGCTGCCCGTCTGCGGCTGCATCCTCTCCCTGTTGTCGCGCTTGAGCTTTTCGTCGAGTACGCGCGCTGCGCCAGTTAGCCAACGACCTCCCGCGCTCACCACATCCCAACACCACGGACGGAAAGGCACTCACTAAGCACATCGTACCCAAACTGCGGAAACTCCAAACACAACCCCTTGAACTCGGCCTCCGCCTCGCTCCGCAGCACATGCGACCTCGTAGCCCAGAACTGCGCCACCGGCGCCCTGACCCCCTTATCCCCGGCCTCCGTGTGCCCGTACACGTACCGCGCGTACTCGATCTCCCCCCTGGCCGTCGAGTTGACGCAGTGGATCTTGCCGCTCGCGAGCGTCCTGAGCTCGGGGAGGCCGAACTTGCTCGCGAGGGTGTAGACGCGCGCGTGGCGGAGGAGCTGGGCGCCGTCGTCGTCGACGGCGGGGACGGCGGGGTCCGACTCGAGGGTTCGCTGGCCGGGGAGCTTGCGGGGGAAGTAGTCGCCCGTGTAGAGGTATTCGAGGAAGCAGCCGACGCCGTCGACGTTTTCCTCTGCGAGGTCGATGTGGCGGGGCTGTACTTCGTTAGCCTCCCCAGTGTCCGCGGCGCAGAAGAGCGAGAGGCGCCGCAATATCTAAACGAGCGGAAGAGAAGGAGAGGGTGCGTGTATGATTGGGGGGAAAGCAAGGGAAGACTCACGCTCCCATCATCTGCAAACGTCGCACAGACATCCTTAAAATAAGGACTCTTCACCAAGAGCGCCTGATGCGCCGTCAAGACCTTCTCACTCCCCGGCGGCCCAACCAGCAGCGAGACCACCGGGCTACTCAGGTAGTCCACAAACGTCTGCCGCGCCTCCCCCCCCGGCTCCTCCGCGAACGGCAGCTCGGCGCCCGCCTCGGCCTCTTCCCCCTCCGCCGGCACGGACCCCTCCGGCGCCTCCGTCGCCTCCGCCGGGCCCGAGGTCTCCGCGCCGGCCATTTCCGTGTCGGCGGGGTCGGCGGGCGTGTTCTCGAACTCGGACATCGTCGGCCGTCTCGGGCGGTAGGCCCGTATCTACGCGACTACGAGTAACCGTACCTGTCGCGCGGACTCGACGGACAGATACTGCGGCAAGAGCCGTACACTTAAATATGCGACGCGCGACGTCAATTGAGAAGAAGTCCGTAATTGTACATGGAATTGACGATGTAGATGACTGGAGCTGCCTCTTTTGGCGCCTGCGACGCTGCGAGGGCCGACATGGGGAGCTCCTTCCTTCTCCATTTCGGGCGTTGCCCCGACAACAGGGGGTGTACCAAGAGTCCAGCTGCCCGCAGATGCGGGTACATCGTAGGAGGGATTGGCCAACCACTGCGATCGCTCGCTCAATTAAACGCCAGGACAACATCGGGCGGGATACAGCATGGAGCACGAGTCGACGAGGCAGTCTGTTCGATGATGACTTGCTATGTTGCTCAGAATATCTACCACAAATGACAATCTATTAACCCCAAGGCACCAGACGCACGACTACTCCCCCCACATCTTCAGCAGCTCCTCCCTCTTCTCCCCCTTGACGACAACCCCCTCAACGCCGCCAACCCTGCCCTTAACCCCTTCCACCTCCCCCTCCATAACCCCCACCGAAGCCTCAACCTCCTCATCCACAAGCTTCACCCTCCCCCACGGGCTATCCCCCAGCACACACCCCCTCAGCACGCCCACCGCCCCCTTCGCATCCCCCAGATACCCCCTGACCCCCTCCTCGAACCCCGCCTGCGCACTCCCCTCCACGTCCCCCGCCTTCTCCTCCCTCCCCTCCAGCACCTCCTGCAGCGCCACGATGCGCTGCTTCCCGCTCATATCCTCCGGCAGCGAGACGCCCAGCGCGCGGAACAGCGCATCAAGCGGCGCCTCGTCGCTCGGCCCAGAGGACCGGCGCCGGCGGATGATGGACGTGGGCCGCGTGCGGGCGGGAGAGTCGACGGACTCCCCGCGCTCGTGGGACGGGGCGGCCTTTTCGCGCTGCGGGCGGGCGACGGGGCGGGCAAGTTCCTCGCGGGCGGCGTTGGCCATCGTCTCTGTCGCCGCGCGGTGCGAGTGCAGCGACTCGATGTGCTGTAACACCCCCGAGATGTTTTCATTCAGATAGTCGAGGCAATCGTTGATCTAGACCCGATGTCAGTTCGATCTTCCCCTCCCGTCCCAGCGCTAGTAAGTAGTAGGATGGCAGTAAGGGTACGCGAGAAAGGTAGAGGCAAAACGCACGTAGTCAATCGCGACAGCCGAGTTCTCCAGCGCCCTCGCCTCCCGCCCCCTAACCCTGCTCTCCGCGGGCCTCAAAAACTGGTTCTCAACCGACATCTGCACGACGGGAAAGATCTCGGCGTACAGCGAGTCGACCTCGTCCCTCAGCGCCTCCACCTCCCCGGCGTCCGCGGCGCCCGGGCTCAGGGACGCAGCGCCCAGGGCCTCGAGGTACGTCCTGTCGAGGCGGCACCTCGTCGTCTCGACGGTGCACTGGATCAGCCTGCCCTTTGTTAGCTTGCACGACTCTCTGCACGACTCCGGAGCGAAAACTAAGCTTGTATGCCGTAGGATAGGAGCAGTTCGCGGCAAGCCAAAGTGTAAGTTGCGTAGGATGGAGACCCAAAAAACAGGGTGAACGTGAGACGCAGAGAGACAGCGCCCGAGGAACAGCACAACTCACTTCATACACGTCTCCCGCAGCGACTCGAGATCCCCCTCCCGATCCGCGACACCAAACTCGCCACTCAGCTTCCCCAAGCTCACAAGCAAGCGGTCATCGCCTTTCAGCCTCTCGCCCACCCCCCTCTTGAGCTCCCCGTCCGCGGTCTCGGCGCGCTGCTCCATCTCCGCGAGCTTGACCTCCAGCGCCCTGGCCAAATCATCAACCTGCAACCCCGATTAGCGAGCGCGCCCCAACCTCGGATAGATTACCCCTTCCCCAAGCAGACCGCAGTAGGACAGATCGGGAGACACTGTCAAAACAAACGAAACGAACCCTCCAAAACAGCAAAACGTGAAAGAGAGGAAAAAGGTGACAGGTCGGGTAACACACCTTTCCCTTCTCCCCCCTCACCCCACCCGCAACACCATGGCCCCTCCTAGCCGCAACATCCTCCCTCTTCCCCTCGGCGTCGATCCTCCCCCTCGCGAACCGCGCCAGCGCCTCCCTCTGCATCCTCAGCGTCTCGGTCTGCGCGGCGATGGCCTCCGTGGACCTCTCGATCTCGCGGATCGCGCCCAGCAGCTCCGCCTCGTCGCGCGGCGCGGCGCCCGGGTCCGGGGTGCCGGCGCCAAGACCCTTGAGGGCGCCCGTGGAGGACAGGGCCGTGAAGCTGGATCCGAGTCAGTTGTTTCGCGCGATCGGGGCGGGGTGGGGTTTGTGATGGACGGAAGGGGAACGGGGGACGGGGTAAGAGTAGGGGTAGGGAACCGTGAAGGGGAGGGATTGAGACAGGTGACGTACGTGGCGAGTTCGTCGGGCGTAAGGAGCGTCGCGGGCGAGAGGTGAAGCTCCGCCCAGTCCGCGAACCCCTCGTCGCGCAAGACCTCGGCGAGCCTTTGCCTCTCGACCTCGACGCCGCGGTCCTTCAATATGCGATCTAGCGTGTCGACGTCCATATTCGCAGTAATCCCCAGTATCCCGTTGCGAAGAAGAAAAGGACGCGGCGCTATAACAAGCAACTCGGCACGAGTCGCCCTCCAGAGAGGTGGCAGATGACACAACGGCTATGCCGCTATTTCCCCAGATTGTGGCCCGGTTACGACTGTACCCGTTAGGGAGAGACAGCGCCGCCAGATTAGGAAGCCCGATAAACAGCGTCGCACCCCGATCGAGCGATGCGGAACCTACGCGCGCTGCCGACCTTGGTTCCTGGGAACGGTGCTCCCTCCGAGGAGATGCAGAGACACGTTTCCCACCGGGCCCCTCAGGACAAAGCTTCCTCGGACAAGTCGCAGTTCCAAGACGTCAAACCCAGATTCCCAGCTTCGCCTCCCGCGTCGCACCAGAGTCCAACACCCAGCCTCTGAGTCGCGCTTCTCGGCCGCGTCTCCCGCCTTCTACCCGGCGTTCTGCTCTCCCGCGCTTCCACCGCTCCCGTCTACCCGTTCCCGAGTGGACAAAGGACAGAGGACACGGAGTCCCCGTGCTGTAGCTCAACGCCCGCTCCCCGCGGACCGAGAACGCAAAGAGAAACAAAAAGAAGGGACCCCTCCTCGGAAATGCCGTGTTCGCGTACTGAGATGGGGTTGAAACTGTGCGACGATGCGACGGACCTAGATAATCTCAGGCCCACCTCACTCTCCTTCCCTCAATTTCCAGTTCCAGCTCGGCTTCGATTTTGTACCACGTGTCGCTCGTCTGGCGCAAGATGTCCGATGGCAAGTGCTCCGAGGATGGCGGTGTTTCTCTGTGGTGGCTTCTGAGCTGGGCGGGTTGGAGTATCAAAGCACAAAATCTGTGGGTCCTGGTCACCTAATCACTCACCTAGCGGCTTACCCGAAGTTGATGCCTAAGGTAAGTAGGCACACCTCATTTACTCCACCTAGACACCAGAAATCAAGATCCTATTTCCGGCAACCATGAATTATAATCTAATACCCTAAGAAAACCAAGCGTACGGAGTACTTTTGTCGTTTCCTTAATATATCTTAGCAGATTAAGGATACACTTTTATTTCTTATTCAAAAGCTAGTCTCGCCTAACATACGCCGTTAATATGTTCTCCCTCCTGGAATTCCCCTTTACTACCTTCGCCATATCGAGCTGGCCCCTAATAGCGCCCTATCGAACGCCCCGTCGAATACCCTACGAGCTCGCCGCTATAGCTAAAGCGAATAGCTATAAGCAGGGAGAGCGTTAAGAAGATGATCGATAGACGGGTCTACGTAAGTATACGCCGGCAGTAGAAGACGTAAATAAGGCGGCGCTCTACCTTTATTACTAAGGAGGTGGTCGAGTTCCGCGACGTACTTTTAGGCTACTTCGACGACCTCTAGGTACGAGTGTCCTAGTAGCGAGCTCATCTAGCCCGAGGTAAAGTCTAGAATCTTTTGGCGCTCGGAATCGTAGAGTTTAGTTCCTTAAGCTCGTATAATAATTAGGGGGGAGAAGGGCACGCCCGTGTATATGAGGTACCGGTTAGCGTTGGGCCAGAAGCTGGATAGACTGTCGTTGATCATCATGGTCGCGGTGTGTTGAATAGGAAGAGGAAATGAGATAGGGGTGTGATGTGTGTACCGTGAATGTAATGGATGACTTACAGGTCATGCCATTCTTAGAGACTCTATTTATACGAAATTGACCACTGTTCATCTGGCTGCGGGGGCTATCGTATATTCTGTGTTTCCCATATGCGACGTACAGTCCAATACCAGGTCCGCGGCCCTACTGTCTAACAAGACTCCACGGCCCCACAACGTACCCAACGTTCGCGGCGTCGAGACATGCCAGAAGGCCCCGGCCTACGCTCCCCCTATACTCACGATATGGACCTTCCGGAATTGTATGCATTACGTGTATACCAGTTGTATCAATATGGCCATAGAACGATAATCACATTAAGCCCACCAACGCCAACTCTCACTCTTCCCCACTCGGTCTCATGTAAGCCACAACACAGTGTAGGCCGGAGGGGAGTGAATCGTCTTGAGATGACAACTGCCTGTACACACCAGTTCCGTGAAGCTTGGAGACCTCTAGGTCGGGGCCCGGCATCCAGTAGAATGGTAATGATAATGATTGATATTTCCCAAGGTAGATACGAATAGGGCGAGGAGCACGGGGCATGGCCGGAAAATCGACAGAGGGGCCAGATACCTCAGGTTAAAGAGGGGACTAGGAAGCCAATATCTACTCTGATACCTTGCCTTATTACTATAATTGACTAGCAAGTTCACGCTCGGCTCGCCTGATTAGACGAAACTAGCAGCCCAAACATCCATCGCCCTAACTCCTTTCTGACCCCCCTGCACACCCTTCAAGCTTGCCTCACACGCATCCCGTAACGCAAGAACCATCCCCCGTTCCCTCTCATCACCCACTTGCTCCTCTACTTCCCATTCGAAAGAGGAAGAAAGACAAGCAGAGACTTCCCATTGTCCGTCTAACAATCCCTCCCCACATTCCACGCGGGTCTCACTCTCCAGCTGCCACCCGGCAGCCAGGGCCAGCTCGGTAAGCCGCTTTGGTCCCAGTACCGTACGGACGTTCGAGCTGCTATTAGGTTTCCGGCACTCTAGCGCTGCCTGGGTAAGCGTAGCTAGTACGTGAGGCTGGGCAGACGGATGCGTCGCTAGTAACGACCACTCAGCAAGGAGCAGACGCTTACTATGCTGCTTGATGGCGCGGAAGGTAGAAAGGATAAGCGAGGGGGAGGCGAAGTACCATAGGCTGTGGGCGAGCACTGTAACGTCGAAGGCCTTGCTTTCGCTGGCGGGCGGCGGTAAGGGGAGGGAGGAGAGGTAGTCCAGGGGGGATTGTTGGACCCAAGTAATCCGGCTACCTAGCGGGCCTTGGGAGATGTGACCCTGTGCTTGACTGAGAGTATACGGGGCACCTGCAGGAGCCGTCAGTCAGCTACTTTCCGCTCGCACCGCCAGGACAGGCAGCAGGGTAAGAAGGGCGAAACGACTCACCATAATCCAATTCCGCCGGATCGACCGCCACCACCCTCCCCTCCTCGCCCACAGCAGAGGCAAGGACAGTCGTGCAGTCCCCCTGCCCGCATCCTAGTTCCAGCACCTTGGAGCCAGTGGGGATGTTCCAATGCTGCAGGAGTGCCAGGCGGTGAAGGGTTTGGGAGTGCTGGATGCTGAAGTGGGCGGGGTCGTGTAGGGAGACACGGGCGATAGAGGCGGCGTCGAGTTGAGTAGACATGTTGGGCTCGATGGGTGGGCGTTGGGTATAAGACGGCTAAGTGGGGTTTGGGTAGCTAGGCGCTACTGAAGAGCTGCGGATGGGGATATCTTATAACGTCTCTCACCCCCAACTAGGACACCTTCCCGATTAGGACACCCACAAATGCCTCAGCGCCACTTGCGTTCGACTATCCGCCCGGTGCCCTCTGGGCTAGCCGGCCCGTGTAGGTCCGGTCGCAAAGAGTGACACGCCCAGTAAGTCCAAGTTATCCCCACGCCTTCGCATCATTAATTTCCCCCCGTGTCTCAAACCAGACAGATGCCCTTACGGAGCCTAAATGCGCCCAAAGGGACTAAAAACATACAACAAACTAAAGCCGGCATCAATTCGAAACTATGGTATAAACAACTGCGGTAGGCTTAGACATCGCAGAGACGACAGCATAAGGGGGTCTAAGGACGATTTAGGGGCTCGAGGAGCCTAAAGGCTGCTACATATGCACGATTCGAGATATATCTCCGTAGACGGAAAACTATTGATGCGAATGCGTGCGGATAACTTATGTTTCATGTAAGTGTCATACTACGACCGGACCCAGCCCAGAGGGCATGGGGCCGGCGGAAGTTTTGTCCGGAAAACGGCTGTCCTGTCAGCAACTGTCAGTCCCGCACGAGAGGTTCCCACGAGCTTTGAGCACTCCGACACCGAACCCGAACCTTTTCAACTTCTCAAACAGGCTCGGCCTGCCACCTCTCCTCCCCTCTCTTGTTTCTGCAGCTATCATGGAAGTCCCCGAGAGGGTCGCAAAGAGAGTCATAATTAACGTCAAACCCGGCAGCAAATACCGGGAGGAAGCTTGAGCAAACCCAAACGACATGATCAACATCGCTCTGGACGCCTTGAAGCAGAACCATTTTATTCCCTCGCAAATCAACAAGGACGACGCTAGACCGATTATCAACAAGATCGATCGCCGAATTCTATGGATCGTATTCGACATATTCCATGACGACTTTGACGCAACACGGGCTCATCTATACGGCCAGGACCTACCAGTTACTATTGTTACCATGCGAAGGAGCAAGAAAAAAGTAGCCGAGATATTCAAGACTAATGCCTCTCAAGATCGCAAAGTCAACGTCGACATCAGGTTCCTCTTTAACCGATATGGTGCCAGCCTCCGTTTAACGAAGACTCTCGCAAGGGTCCTGCCTGGGCGATCCCCTTTACATCTTTCCGTGACGCCGGGGAATACCATGCTCAGCAGCGAGATGAGATTGAAGCAGGGAAGGGTCAAGGAAAATGGAGGAAGAAGGGTGCAGACTGAGGTAGAGTTCGCGAAGTCGGTCTTTCCTATCCGTTTACAAGGATGAAGCCTGCAGTAGATTCTCTTGATACAAATAAATAAGTGTAAACGCAAGATAACAATCTGAATCCAACGTAAGCCTAATGTCGGCTCGCCTTTATGTGTTCGCTCCAGTCCAGACTCTCCACATATCAAACAACCTCGACAACGACATCGCTCTGTAGAGCTTCGCCTTCATCCGAGGACTCGGCTGTAGAGATGCTGCACGGAGTACCTTACACTGCCCCACTGTCCTCACCCGCCATTATGCATGGATGCCTGGCTCACCCGGCTCACCCTGCTCTCCCGTGAGTGGACGAGACAGATGAGCAAAAAACACAGATTCTGCACATTGGAGAGC
The DNA here is from genome assembly GCA_017657125.1 of Scopulariopsis brevicaulis. Classification (NCBI taxonomy): domain Eukaryota; kingdom Fungi; phylum Ascomycota; class Sordariomycetes; order Microascales; family Microascaceae; genus Scopulariopsis; species Scopulariopsis brevicaulis. The sequence goes on from JAGFNX010000161.1 coordinate 44,692, forward strand.
TCTGTCCGTGTTTGGTCGACATTGGGCGGGACGGTGCCGCCAGCGTGGGACGAGCACCTGCACCTGACGCCACCTGCTGGCCTTCACCGACAGACGACCGCCTCACCCGCCAGCCAACGTCACCGACGCGACGTCTCCCGTCTCCCGCGACGACACTGACACGACGACGTCCCTCCACTCGGACCCGAGCACACCGCCAGCCCATTATGCCCCCTCCCGAAACCCCATCTAAATATACACGACGCCACGCAGCCCCGCTCCCAGCTATGCGCTGTCTCCCACACCTCCTCCCGCCCGCTTCCGTTTGCACTCAGCTCACGGAAGAGGCCGACGGAGCGGAGACGACGATGGATGAACGGTGAGTGAGCGAGGGCCAAGGCCCCGGGGCAGCGGGACCCGTCATCCGTCCCGGAGGCTGGGCACGAATGGACGGAGCACCCTCCCGGCGGTGGGCTATCTCCTCGTTCCCGAAGCTGGCCGCTGCGGCTCCGTTTGCATCCCCCCCTCCCGGCGCCCAATCGTAGAGCACCCGCCTCCCGTTAGCCCCGGAAATCCACACTGGCCAACCCTCACCACGCACTACCAACACCCAAAGAATCAAGCCCAGGCCTCGGAAACATAGGATCCCTGGACAAAGACGGACAAACAAAGCCCGGGACGGCTCACGCCCCTCGGCCCCCCTCGGGTGACGCAACCCCGAGCCCGCTCTGGAAGCGGCCAGACACCCTCGGAGTCTCAGGTCTCAGGCATAATTCCCACTCCCGCACGCCCGCGAACCCTCCGTACCACCCCATCATCAACTTACCCACGGACCAGCCTACGCCCATCGCACCCACGCCCCGGAGTGAGTGTGTGGGCGAGACCTGCCATGCACGCACAAGCCGGCCCCCAGCCCGTCCCGCTTTCCCGGACCACCCCCCCGGACGGCGGCCCGCATGAGACGCCTCGCTTCGCGCTGTCTCGTGGGGACTGGAGGGGCCCCGCTTGACAGGTCAGTGTGTCTCGGACACGGCATGACGGGAAAACCTGCCCTTGGCCGTCCAATTGGGATATCTTCCCCTCGACAACGGGGTTTCCCAGTCCCGCATTATCCGTAGACACATCCACATAAACACATGCGAGTAAGAAATAAGACCTTCACAATACTCTATTCCCCTGGTCCAGAAGACTGGGCGCGTCTGTACTAACACCAAAAGAAAAAGCCGCTTCCCGCCCCCCACCATTGTCCATCTTTGTTGCAAACGTCCAGCAACACCCAGCAACCACCTCCCCACCCCTCCGCTCCTTCCGTTCTCGAACAGTGAAAAGCACAGCTCCCGGAGAGCTCAATGGAATCTTCCAGCCCCTCGGGGTTCTGCTCCACCTCGCGCCGAGAGACATGTGCAACCAGCACCCATTGAGCAAGAAGAAAAAATCTGTATCTTCCGCGCTGTATCTCTTAACCGCCACTGCACACTGCACACTCTCTTAACCATACAGGTGCAGACTGCGAAGCTCCAGCCCTTCCAAGGTAGACCATCGCCATTGATACGCTCTTTCACTCGGTAGCCAGCACCAGCACCACTCCATCACACCTCCCCATCTCGCAAGCTACTTCTACCTCGCTCGCCTGCTCTCCTCCCTTCCACTCATTTGTTTTCCCACCCACCTCCGCTCACGAACCCGCACCTGAACTTGCGTTCGTGAAACCCCTCAAAGGCCCTCACGGCCAACACCGACCATCACGGTCCGCGCCTAGTCAATAACACCCCACCAACCCACCGATAACCCACCAGATCACACCGTGACCATGCGCCTACATCTCCCGGAGAGGTGGTGCCCCGGCGACCGCCCCCGCCGCGCCGCGGCATTCCTGGCGCGCCGATCGGTCGAGCTGGGCTGGGTGATCGCCATCTTCTTCACATGCGAGCTGCTAATCTGGGGCATCTACGCCGCGCTCCGCCTTGCGGGTGTTCAGTTCCTATCCCCCATTGTTGGAATGGTGGCTGTCTTCTTGGGTATGTTGGCCTTGGCGCGTGTTGTGAAGAGGACGGAGGATATGTATGGGGAGTACCTGCGATCAAAGGTTAGTTTTACTCCCTGCGCTTTCCCCTACTTATTAGGTCTTGCTTTTTTGCGATACTTACTGACGAGATGTCCAGGTCGACTTCATCAACAAGAATCTGGGGGTTGGATTCCCTGTTCCGATGGTGATGTTCACCAACAAGGAGGACATTGGAAAGGTCGGCGCGATGTTCGGTAACTTCTGTGAGTTCAACTCCTCCCCTTTCCCCATGGAATGAGAGTCCCCGATGTCGCAATACTAACCCCTGATGCAGTCGCGACGGGCGCAGTCTTCTGGTCCTCCATCTTCCTCATCTCCTGGCTCCTCATGCTCCTGATCCTCAAGGCAACGCCCACCAAGAACCAGGAAACTGACGCAGAGCAAGCCACCAGTAGCCAGAGACGAAAGCACGCCTCAACGTCCAACTCATCGGAGACCTCCAACACCAACACAAACTCGTCCCCCGAGGGCAACCCCCAGCCCAACTGGTCCACCACCGCCGCGAATCCCCCCGGTCACACCTTCAACCAGAGCACCTCCAGCGCCGCAACTAGCATCACGGCAGTGGACCTCGAACCCACCGCGGCCCCGGCCCCCGCCCCCGCGGCCCCCACCCACCTCCGCACCTGGTACCCCGTCATCTTCGCGACCCTCGCCGCCCTCCTCATAGGCCTCCCAATCTCCTACAGCCTCAGCGAGGACCGGCCCCTTGACTTCTCGATCCTCTGGCTCGCGTGGGTCGCATCCGTCAAGGCTCAGTCCACCCTCCGGCGCATCAACATCCCCCGCGTCTCCCCGGACGTCCGGCGCATCCTCGCCACCTTCCTCAACCCTGTCCTCCTGACGACCTTCACCATGGCGGCCTACACGCGCCTCAAGGCCCCGGCCCGAAACACGCCAGTGGAGGCCGTCCTCTCGACCTTCAGCGGCGGCGCGACCCTCTCGCAGCTCTGGGCCGGCGCCGCGGCGCCTGGATCCGCCTTTGGCGCTGGCGACGCGGCGCTCTCGCTCCTCGAGATGGGCATGGTGACCTGGGGCTTCAAGCTCTACGAGTGCCGGCGCCAACTCTTTTCGCTCTCCGGCCTCTCCGTCGTCCTCGTCTCGGTCCTGTCCGCCGCCTTCAGCTCCTTCGTGTCCGTCGCCATGAGCCGCGCCATGGCCATCGGCGCAGAGGAGTCCCTCTCCTTCGCCGCCCGCAGCACGACCCTCGCCCTCTCCAAGCCCTCCACCACCGCCCTAGGCGGGAGCGAGATGGTGAACGCGTGCCTCGTCGTCGGCAACGGCATCTTCGGGCAGCTCATCGCGCCGTGGCTCCTCCGCGGCCTGCGCATCCGGGAGATGCCCTCCGAGGCCAGGGACGGGGGGAGCGAAAGGGGCGATGGGCGGGACTCGGCGGTCGAGGTGGCGACGGGCGCGGCGGTGGGGATGAACGGCGCGGCGATGGGCGTGTCGTACCTGTACGAGCGCAAGAGCCGCGCGGCGCCGTACGCGGCGCTCTCGATGACGGCCTTCGGCGTCGTGACCACCGTCCTCGCATCGGTGGAGCCCTTCCAGAGCGCGCTGAAGAAGCTCGCGAGCCTATGAGCTGGGCGAAGCCGGTGATCGAGTAGCGGCATAGCCAATACCCAAGGAAGGGCTGAGACAGGAAACAGAAAGCGGGGAGCTCAAAAAGGGTAGACTGCATTGTGGAAGGGCGATACAGCATCTGGCACGGTAGAGTTTTTGCATTTTCGAGGCGTTTCACAGACACGGACAGAGGGGGACGGAGTTGACGGACTAGAAATAGAATTTTGTACCTTGTTTTACTGTTTCATCATTCGTTCTTTTCCTTTTTGCCTTTTCAGATACTGCTCTGTCAATACCACGCGAATCTTCAGTCGTAAAAGTTCAAGAACCAAGGGAACACGAAACACGCTAGACTCAAGCCGTCATCTCACCCCAACCTGTGACAACGTCAGTACACATGCTAACCTCTCCCTTTGAGGGACCCAGGGAAACAGGAGGTATTGTCCTCAAGGGGGATGAGCCAACCTCTCGATAAGATGCAGCCCGCTCGCCGTCTCCACCACGTCGCTCAGCTGCCCGACCTCGAGCGCAAACGCCGCCTCCTCGAACTCGCGCTGCATGACGCCCCGGCCGAAGCATCCCAGGTCGCCGAACTTGTGGGCGCTGTTGCAGTCGGACTCGCGCTTGGCGAGGCTGCCGAGGCTCTCCTCGCCCGACTTGATCTTGGTCTGGTAGCCCTCGAGGATGGAGCGGGCCTCGTCCTTCGAGCGGGTGATGCGGGGCTGCCTGCTGTCAGCTCCTGCTCACTCTCTGCACTGCCTGCGTGTAACCACGGCGCATACGGGGGTCCCAGTCAAGAAGGACATGGTATGGCACGGATACGCACCTCCTTCCAGCTCGACGGGTTCCGGCTCTCATTATGCTTCACAAGCAGGTGCGCCGCCCAGATGCTCCCCTCGGGCACCGCCACGCCGCCCTGCTTGTCGCCCCTCTGCGCCCCGCCGGCGGGCTGGTGGTGGTTCGCCATGTAGACCTTGAGCTTCTCCGTGTCGGTGCCCTCGGGCGGCTCCCAGCGCGAGATGGTCTGCTCGGCGTTGAAGTAGTACGGCAGGTTCTTGCTGTTGCTGTGGCGGACCTCCCAGCCGGCGGGCAGGCCTGTCTCGACGGGCTGCGGCATGTCAGCGGGGTCGTCCGATGCGGAGATGTCTTGCGCGGAGCTTGGCACGCGGTGGTCGCGGGCGTGATGGGGAGGAACTCACGGCGGACATTGTGATGGTGTGTGTTCGGATGGAGCTATTGATGGCGCGATGGGCGGGGTAAGAATGCGATGGCGATTATCCAAGATGGAGGTCCAGTTCGTGCAGGTTCCCGTCCTTATATCCAAAAGCACAAGATGGGGGCAGCAGCAGAAGCTCAAATATTAGGGAAGCGGGGTTGGAATGGAAGCCGAGTGGGTAGCAGCGAGCAGCGATGACGCCCACGTCGCAGCTGGCAGCAGGTCAGGCGGGGCAACCTAGACGCTCACTGGCTGCGGATGACAGCTCCCCTCCCTCCTGTGGGTCCCGCCAGTATCTCCGTACCTTGAGCTCGCGCGGCAGGATGGAACGCTGAACGCGGGGCGCGGGGAAGGGTCGCCTGCCACCTGAACCCTGCGGGCCCGTCATGCCCGCGCTGGCGTGACGCGGCGGTCCCCGAGTTTGCGGATGCGGCGGTTGGTTTGCTTGAACATTCCTCGTACGCGCATATCGCCCTTGCCTCGGGGTTTCTGAACGTCAAAAGCGAGGTATAACGTCTTGTGCCCCTTCCTCGGATACCGGGAGCTTCTGGCGTCTGGAGAAGTCTACAGCCCCCCCTGCATTGGGTGGTTCATCTGTAATTTTAACACACCTCCGAGACTCTCCTTTGGGGGCCAAATACGCCGTCTTCGGCTTGCACATCGACTCCTGGGTAGGCAATCCTTGAGTGTCACGATGTCCATTTAACTTCGTCAGCGTCGGGGCTTTGTCTCGCTTCTAAAGAACCTTGGAACCATTTGGTCCAGATCTCTGGAGTCAACCCTCCGCCCATGGACGTGGGATGTGACCGATGCAAGTAGCTAAGTTTTCGAAGGGTTCCTCCGAGGCAACAAGGTTCATCGTGACGAGTCTAGGGTGAGCGAGATGGACACCGGATTTAGAAGGTAAAAGTGGGTCGCCGATGGGCTCCATAACTGAATGACTAAGCTCAAAAGTGCGCTTTGCCTGTGTCAGAAATCCAAACTCAAGGCCGCCAGCATCGTGGCGTCGCAGACGACTGAATCCTCACCTCCCAACGGACCGCCGCCTCACCCAACGCCCTCGACGCATCTCCTCCTCCAACCAGAACCCCGCCAACCTACCGACAGCTGCGAGCCGCCCACCGCAAAAATGGCGACCCCGTCCTCCACCACCGACGACGTCAAGCGGCCCCTCGAGCAGATCACCTTCCGCTTCTGCTCCGAGTGCAGCAACATGTTGTACCCCAAGGAGGACCCGGACAGCCGGCAGCTGCTGTACGTGTGCCGGACGTGCCAGTACACCGAGGAGGCGGCGACGTCGTGCGTGTTCCGCAACGTCATGAACAGCGCGTCGGGTGAGACGGCGGGCGTGACGCAGGACGTGACGGACGATCCGACGGTGAGTGGCGCCCTGTGCCTGCTGTGCGGGTGTTTTTTGCCTGGGGTGGATGTGGATACGGCGGAGGAGGGAGGGGGTGATGTGGGAAACGCTGTTGCGCTCCTTGGAGAATGGGCTGAGCCGGATGATTGGGAGCCAGAGCGCGGAGAGTCTGCGCCTGGCGCCGACGGCGATGAGGATGCCGCTCCCCGAGGCTCTGGCTAGATACGCAGCGCGCTGGATGTCCAGCCACCCATACCGGGCTCTGCGCATACTTCCGCACGAAGCATCAGCAACACCCGCTGACAAACCTTTAGCTACCCCGGACCACCAAGACCTGCCCCGTCTGCAGCTTCGGCGAATCCGTCTTCTTCCAGTCCCAACAGCGAACCGCAGACACCGGCATGGTGAGTCCCACCGCCCCTCGGCACCGTGCCCCAGCTAACCCCCCCGGAGAAACTCTTCTACGTGTGCTGCGAGTGCGGTCACATATTCCAGTAGTCCCAGCGCTCTCGCCTTTGCATGTCGTTCTGTGTCAGTTTTGATATCCTAGAGGAACGGCGGGATAAGGATGTGTTCTAGGCGTCAGGGTCGGGGTTCGTAGCATGGCATGGGGGATTCGTTCAAGATCGCAATGGCGTTGGGGGAGTTTGGTTTTGTCGCTTCATCTAGTTCTACATCTGTCGCAACAGCAACAATACAAGGATATATCCCCTCACCACTCGCGAGAAAACGCCGTAGATGCCAGTCTATAATACACGTATTCGCCCCTCATCCCCATCTCCTTCCTCCGCGCCTCTCTCTCCAACACCCCCTAAGCCTGCATCGGCGCCATGGATAGGATCTTGGCCCACTTCTTCTTCCGCAGCTCCGTCGCCACGACCCCGTTGATCCGCGACCCGACGGGGTCCCCGGCCTTGTTGATCAGCACGCACGCGTTGTCGTCGAACTTGACCACGCTCCCGTCGGGCCGCTGCGTCTTGTACTTGGTGCGCACCACCACCGCGTGCCGCATGTCGCCGCGCTTGACCTTGTTGGCGCCGGACATCTGGCCCGCTTCGGAGGAGGAGCGCTGCTCCTGAACGACGACGACGAGGCGGTCACCTGTGATGACGCGTTAGATATGATCCAGAGGAAGATCGACGGGATTATCGAAAAGGGTGATCGGGGAGGGGCGCCGGTGCGCAAGGGGGGTTCCGTACCGACTCGCGCGTGGCGCTTGAGGCCGATGACCATGGCGCATTCGACAATGGCAGCGCCAGAGTTGTCGATGCAGTTGAGCATAGACTAGACCCGTCAGCTTCGTCTCCAGAAGATACTCCCCAGGGAGAACATACCTTTAGTTGAATCATTGTGTCGACCAGCCGCCCTCAACAGCGTCCCGTGTCCCTTAAGCTGTCAGTGGTGGTGATGGTCCGGGGAAGATTTTCTGCCCTCGGAGCTCAGACCATGCCGAACTCAGCGACCGCCGGCGCCAGCTGTCAATTCACTCGAATGCCACCTGGCACATGCCACTTCGGACCCCTGTCGCATGCTTCAGCTAGCCTCGCACTAGCGGACGCCGGGGCAACGCACCTGCCCCCTGCCACCGCAATTTACGAGGGAAGAGGCCGATGACGAGAGGGTCCCTCCTTCCCTCGTCTCCCTTCTCAGCGGATCGTGGGGCCTCCCGAATAATTCTCGTCACTCCCCCAACTCCCTCGTCTCTTTTCTCTCTCCGTAGCCTTTCCCCTGTCCATCACCCCGCGACTGGCGTACGACATATCGAGTCCTCTGATCGCCCGGGCATCTCATTGGCTTCCCGCCGGTTGGTGACGTCTTGAAACCCGTCCAGCGCATTCCGACTTCACCCTGCGCATCACGACTCGACACAGCGCCGGGCTGGTTCCGACGAGTGTGCCGTTCGGGGCAGAGTTCGATTCGGGCGCAATTGAAGGGACGCCGAGAAATAACATCCCTTCGTCCGTTCCTTTCACTAACACAACCGCATTGCGTCCTTTGTCTTGTCCTTTACAGTACACTGTTCCGGTTTGGCGTCGCCTTAATATTGTCTCGGAGGCTTCGGAGCGTTCTCTCTTCATCTCGCGGGTCTTACGCTGAACAGGACAATGCCTCCAAGGGCCAAGTCCCAGAAGCAGGCGCTGACGCTCGCGCAATTGTCCGCCTACGATGACATCCTCACCGATGCCCTCGTCGACCACGTACGACCCCCGCGCCGCACCCGCTGTGCCCTGCTGACACTGATAGGCCTACTACTGGACGACGATCCCGAAGAACCGACCCTCCTACCATGCGTCGCGCGGCATACGAGAGGAGGACGTGACCAAGATCCTGCAAGAGGAGGTCGTCGTCAACGAGGACATCGACAAGGCCGAGGAGCGCCTGCTCTCCTTGCCCGGCCTCCGCAAGTTCCTCGCTTCATTGAAGACCGAAAAAGAGAAGGACGACTTCAAGAAGCATGCGCGACGCTACCTCAGTATATACCTCCCCGACTGTGCGTTCGAGGTCAGCTCCACGAACCGATATACGATTGTCACCCAAGAGGCCAGCGTCACGGCGCGGCGCCCGATCCGAAAGAATGAGACGATCAAGTACCTCGCCGGGATACAAGTGGTGATCACACCCAAGGAGGAGGAGGAAATGACCTCGCGGAAGAAGGACTTTAGCATCGTGGTGAGCTCGAGGAGCCGCTGCGCGAGCCTCTTCATGGGCCCCGCGCGCTTCGCCAACCACGACTGCCGCGCCAACGCCAGGCTTAAGACGACCGGCCACGCCGGCATGGAGGTCGTCGCGACGAGGGCCATCGACACCGCCGAGGAGATCACCGTCACCTACGGCGAGAGCTACTTTGGCGAGGGCAACTGCGAGTGCCTGTGCAAGACGTGCGAGGACGGGCGGGTAAACGGATGGGCCGGCGAGGGGGAGCCCGTGGTGGCGCAGAGCATCGAGGAGGATGCGCCGGGGTATTCCCTGCGGCGGCGCAGGCGCGACGATAGTGTCGGTGCGTCTTCGCGGACCTCGTCTCTCACGCCGGATATTCGGCCGCGGGTGTTGAAGCGGTCGCGGAGCCAGCGGTTTGACGTGACTGCCTCGCCGTCGGGGGATTCTGCTGCGGGGAAGCGGGGGCCTGGGTTTGCGACGCCACCGTTTACGCCTTCCAAGAGGCAGAAGGTTCTAGTTACGGAGAGCCTCGTGCCGATTCCGTTGGCCCTGGCGCCGTTAGATGACTCGACGGAGTCGGAGCTGAGCAGCTCGGTCTTGAGTCCGCCGAGCGGAGACTCACCGCCTACTGAGGCTACGTCTGTCGCTGACAGCCCGCAATCGGGTACATCGGAGGACGAGGCTAAGCCGGCGGGGGAAGTGTGTGAGCAGGATCAGCCATCGACTGAGGCGGCCCCCGCGGCGACAGTCCCCAAAGAGACAGCCACCGAGGCGCCAGTACCCTCGAATCCGTCGGAGGATGAGACCAAGTCAACGGGGCCGTTGGGCGAGCAAGAGCAGCCACTGAATGAGATGGCCCTTGACGTGACAGTCCCTGACCAGACGCCACCCGACAACACAATCGCTGAGACAGCCCCTTTGACGCCAGTGGCCCCGAAAGCAAAGCCCGTCGAGCACCCGGAGACGCCCGTCACCGCCGCGCCCGGTGTCGCCGACCTCACCCCCGCCGCGACTCCCAACGACATCCGCCCCACCACCGAACCAACCACGGACAACCCAACCCCCACAAAGCGCCCCTACCGCAAGCGCCGCTTTCAAAAGGAAGTCACGCCCCCTCCTGCCCGTCGCGTGCCCGGCGACTACACCCTAACCCCTCTCCTCCTCGCCGAGCCCAACACGGCCTGGATCCACTGCACGATCTGCAGCGAGGCGTTCGTCCAGCGCGACGCGTACTACACGAGGACCGCGTGCCCGCGGTGCGAGCGGCACTCGAAGCTGTACGGGTATGTGTGGCCCAAGACGGAGAGGAGGGGAAGCAGGGACAGGGAGGAGCGGGTGCTAGATCACCGGACTGTGCATCGGTTCTTGGACTATGAGACGGAGGCGAAGATTCGGGGGAGGAAGGTTGGGACGCCTGTTGGGAAGGTGGGCGGTGAGGAGGGCGCAAGGAGGGGGAGGGCCGGAGTGTAGATGGGGAGGCGAATGGCGTGGGTGAAGTACTGTATCATTTTGGTCTCGTGTTTTGTTAGAGCCAGGCGAAGGGTGTATGTATCGTGCTCACATGTATATTATAGCTGGCAGAGTGCCGGGTATCGTCCTTAATCAGATATCCCCAACCCCTCGCTACCGAACCCGCTGTTTCCATGCCCATCCAAAGCCAGCGCGGCCTCCAACCGCGGGTGCGCTCTCGGAATCAGTGCCTCCCAAGCCCTCGGGAACCGTCAACCGCGGAAGTACCCCGCCGGCGGCTTCCTCACATGCCTCACGTTGGAGTAAACCGGCACGAGCCGTGGCCGCGTCCTAACCTCGTGCGGCTCCGGCGCCCTCCTTCTATGTCTCTGCCTTTCCCTCTCCCTTTCTCGTTCCCACGCCTCCCAGCCACCATCCCCGTCGCGCCAGTCAACACCCACACCCACCCTCACCCTCTCCCTCATCTCCCTCCTCGCCCTCTCCCTCCCCCTGGCCCTAGCCCTGGACATCTCCCTCTCCACCTCGCTGTCACTATCCGAAGACTCCTCGCGCGCGACCCTCCGGCGCTTAGCCAGCACGAAATGCAGCGCGACGAGGGCTCCGACGACGACGAAGACGACGCACGTGAGTATCGCGCCGACCTCCCCGCTGCTCAGCACCTTCTTCTCGGCGCTCGTCTGGGCATTCGCTGGTATGATGGACGGAGTGGCGACGTCTTGCACGAAGCTTGGCGCGCGGGAGTGCGGTCCCGTTGGCGTGGGAGGGGAGCCGCCGCCGAGTATCGTGGGGGTTGCTGGTGGCGGGGCTGCGTGTGTTTCTCGGGGGAGGACCCTCGGCTGGAGAGCGAGCATGAGAGCAAGGTTTATAGCCCGGGGGAGGTTCGAGAGGATCTCTGGGGGTACGGGGTGAGGAGGTTACGGGATGCGGTAGTGTGCGGTTCGTTCCTGAGGCTGAGATGGGATGCAGTGGACTTATAGGCGGCGCACACACATACACACACACACGGCAAACTCTCGGAGTCCATCATCTGATCACGAGGAAACGCCACGATCGGGTTGGGCGTATTTCCACATTGCTGCCTACGCCTGCAGAGAGGCGCACCGGCATCTGGGGTGGGGCAGCAGGGCAACAGGGCAGGAGGGACACCCGCCAGGGACCCGGGGGACCTGGGGACCTCGGGGCTGAGCATGAGGGGAGACGGGCAGGCTGCGGATGGGTGTGGGTGAGAGAGTGAGACAGAGAGGAGCAGGAGCAAGGAGTAGGTCTGCGGGTGATATGAAGGTAGCATTCTCCTGCACCTCGGACCGGCCCTGACCAATGGGGGGCCCGTATTGTGAGGATGGCCACCATAAGGCTGGGTGCGGGGCATCAGACGTCATGCGGAGGGTGAGAGGGGGTGCGGGAGTATGCGAGTGTGACGGACAAGGGCCCGGAAGGGGTTGGCGTAGGATGAGATGCATATACGTCAAGATACGGAGACGAATAGGAGCAGTTGACAAAAAAAAGAGACCGGTAAAAAGGGAGGGACGGGGAGCAAAGGGGAAAAGAAGAGAAGCCACGATGTCTCGGCGAATAAAACGACACCTGCCGTGCCCAGACAGGACAGGAACGACATGCAGAAAACCAGACTAACGCCGGGGTGCGAGCCACTCACGAGAAGCCATGGATACGTGACTGCAATACCCTCTCATGCAGGCCGTCTGACGTGCACCCAGCCCGCAGCGTCGGAGGAGAACCCCCGGTCCCGACCAATCTCGCGAGCAAACGTGGCGGAGGCAGCCAGGCGAACCACACGGACGAACGGGTAAATGAAAAGTCCCTTTCACTGCAATGAGGTTTCCGTAAGTGACTTTCAATCTTCTTTTGACAGCGTTGTTAATGTAAGCGTGAGGAGCGAATATCGATGGGTGCTATTTCGGGGTGTCACCTCGGGCCCAAAGACGCCGTGCGACGCCTGTACCACGGGCCCTCTAAATCCCCGACGCCAGACCACACTCGAGCGTCGCGGAAGACGGAGACGCGGATTCTTCGTTGCACACACAAAGCCTCGATTGGCAGCTATCCGGGTTTTAGCAGAACTCCTCCGCCACACCGTCCCGCGACACCGGGACCCTTCCCAGACTCAGCACGAGACCCGCGTCAAGCACAAGGAGCTTACTGCCCCCCGATGATCCTCTCTAGCTCCTCGGGGTCCTTGGGCACGTCTGTGAGGTTCTCGCAGCCCGTCTCCGTGATGACGAGGTTATCCTCGATCCTACTCATGTCAGCCCCCCACACACACATACAAGGGGAAGGAACAAGGGAATAACTGCAGAACTTACCGGACACCGCCGACGTCCCAGTACTTGTCCAGCACCGCCGCATCGATGAACTTGGAGTGCGCCGGGTCGTCGAGGTAGGGCTTGATGATGAAGTCGCAGAAGTAGACCTGCAACCGTTAGATCCCACTCAAGCCCCTCCATCCCAGCAATCACTGAGGAAAAAGAGAAGAAACGCGGAGGAAAACTCACCCCAGGCTCAACCGTCACCACCGACCCCGCCGGCACCCGCCCCCTCAACCTCAAGTACCTGAACAACCGATCCTTATCCTCCGGGTTCGGGTTCCCCCCCACGTCATGCGTGTCCATACCCAGGTAATGCCCCAGCCCATGCGGGAAGAACGCGACGCTCGTGCGCGCCTTCATGATCTCCTCCTTCTCGCCCTTCAGGATCCCGATAGCAAGCAGTCCCTCGACGGCGACTTCGTGCGCGCGGAGGTGCACGTCGTCCCAGAGGATCCCCGCCTTGAGCATGGCAATGCACTCGGTCGACATGCGGAGGGCGATGTCGTAGATTGCGCGGGACTCGGGGGTGAACTTGCCCGAGAGGGGGAACGTGCGGGTCTGCGTCACGGTTAGCAAGCCGCCTATACGTAATCGCCCAGCGAGAACCTGGATATCATAGAGGAAAGGGGTACTCACAATGTCCGCGGCGTAGCACTGCCACTCCGCCCCAGCGTCCACCAGCAGGTTCTGCTTCCCAGCCAGCGGCTTGTCATTCGCGTCATAGTGCAGCGTAGCCGCCGCCCTCCCCGCCGCAAAGATGCCATGGTACGACTGCTCCTTGGCCCTCTGCTCGATACACCTCCCAATAAACGTGCCCTCCAGCACCGACTCGTTGTCAGCCTTCCTCGCCCCCTCCATAACCGCCCTATGCGCCGCCCCCGAAACGCTATTCGCCTTCGCAATAAGCGCAACCTCGTACTCGTCCTTGACGACCCTGCACTCCTCGATAACCCCCTTCAGAACATCGAGGTTCTTCCCCTCAAAGCCCAGGAACGTGACGCCCTCGGACACCTGGCCCGGGATCGCGAACACGGTGCTAGATCCCGAGGCCGCGAGGTGCGCGAGCACCGCGTTGACCTCGTTGGTGAACTTGACCTCGTCGACGTCCCACTTTTTCAGCGCCTCCTCGGGCGACACGGGCAGACCCATCCAGATGACCTCGTCCGGGTCGATGGGCGGGATGAAGAGCGTGGAGCGGTCGGAGGCCATGTCGTAGGCGAAGTGGCAGTCGGCGAGGCCGCAGCCCGTGAGGTAGTTGAAGTAGCGGCGTTGCCTGCGCGCGCGTCCAGTCAGTCCCTGTCCTTCCTTGACCCTGGGCCCCTGAACAGAGCCGTACGGGGGTAGGGGAGCTCACCGGAAGGGCACAGGCGAGTCGTTGTCCTCCTGCATCTGCGTCATCCGGCCCTCAAGGTACAGAACCCCCTTGGTGCCGGGGACACGCTCGCGGATAGCCTCCGCCACGCGGCGGGCGTGCGCCTTCGCGGGGTACTTCCCCTTCAGAACGTCCTCGAAAGCCATTGTAGAAAAGCAGCTGAACTTATTCGCGCGTGTCGGTACGAAGCTCCTCGTAGATCGCGTGACGAAAGGTCGATTCGCGGTGTGAAGTTTGGCGCGGCAATTGGATGGTCGAGAGACGAGAGGTGTGCGAGGAGAAATCGACCGAAGGAGGAGACGGCCTGCTGAGATCGGTCGGGTCATGGAGGATGCCGAGAAGGAGGGGTGGTGGGGGGAAAGGCTTGCGTCGGGTGAAGGTGGAGGGGAAAGCTGCGCGATGAGGTGGTACCTTGGAGCTTGTACCTCCCTAAGCAGGAAGCTCGAAGCTCCCGTCTGTGGGGCGGCCTGCACGTGCGGCACAGACTTTGTCAGCGACCCCTCTTCCCCAGGAACTTATGTTTGGTTTCAACGTCTCTGGAAGATATGCCGCGCGCCATTACGTACTTGGGAATCCATCGCGGCCAATTGGTCATGGCTTGGCTACGGTTGATTCGTTAGGTACCCCACTTGCAATGAAGGATAGTCTCTAGTGATGACTTCGTTCTTCTTCTTCAGAAGTCTCTAGAAACCCGCCTGTAGAACGAAGCTATCTGGCGCGACCCAAGGTTTCTTCCTAACACCTTCAAAGTACCATCATGCGCTCAACTTGGCTCGGGGTGACTATGGTAGACTACCAACTTGTAGATTCCGACCTAGTCCTTGTCCAGTATCAACCGCCATCCATCTATGCCTATGCAAGTTGGCCGTAAAGTGTAATCGACCACGCTAGACGACAGTAAAAGAACTATCGAGGCTCAAGACAACTACGTTGTAAATCAATAAACTAGCTAAATGCCAAGTAAACCAAGAATATGACACCACTATATGCAAACTACGCCTCCCCGCCCGCAACGAGACGGTTCGCCATCTCCTTCAGCTTAAACTTCTGAATCTTGCCGCTCGCAGTCTTGGGATACTCCTTGACCCAAAACACATGCTTCGGCACCAGGTGCCCGGACATCCTCTCCCTAACCCACGCCCTGACCGCCTCCTCCGTCAGCACCTCCCCCTCCCCCGCATCTCCCTTGACCGTCACCCCCTTGGCCGGGATGACGAAAGCGCACACGCACTCCCCGTAGTTCCCGTCCGGCACCCCCACGACCGAGACCTCGGCCACCAGCGGGTTTTGGAAGAGGCAGTTCTCGATCTCGAGAGGGTGGATGTTCTCACCACCCCTGATAATCAGATCCTTGATCCGCCCCGTAATCTCCACGTACCCATCCGCATCCATGCTCGCCTCATCCCCAGAGTACATCCACGTCCGCCCGTCCCCTTCCCTAACCCTCACCTCCGCCGTCGACGCCTCGTCTCCCCAGTACCCCCTCATAACGAGGTACCCCGCCGCCGCGAGCTCGCCCCTCTCCCCCACAGGCAGCACGCGCGATCTATCCAGCGGGTCGACGACCTTGACGGTCGTATGCGGCATCACCTTCCCCACCGACGCCGTGCGCTTCTCAAACGGATCCGTCGGCGCCGTCATGCAGCTAACAGGGCTCGTCTCCGTCATGCCATAGCAGATCACGAGATCATACAGCCCAAGCGTGTCATACAGCCTCCGCATAAGCGCCTCGGGCACCGAGCTCCCAGCCGCGATGCCCTTCCTCAGACCCTTGGGTATATCCTCCGGCTTCACCACTCCGGAGGCGAGTGCCTCTAGGACGGCGATGTACATCGTCGCGACGCCGTATAGCCCCGTGGCGTCCTTCTCCGCCACCATCCGCAGCGTGGCGTTGGGGTCGAACGCCGGGGAGGGGAACATGATTGCGGCGCCGGTCGTCGCGGTCGCCATGTACCCCAGCACGCACCCGAAGCAGTGGAACAGAGGCGGCGGGACGACCATGCGGTCCTCGGGCACGAGGCCCATCCTCGCCGCGATCAGCGCGCCGTTGTTGAGGACAGACGTGTGCGTTAGCATCGCCGCCTTGGGCATCGAGGTGGTGCCGGAGGTGAACTGGATGTTGATCGTTTCCAGAGGGTCGAGGGGCGAGTCGGGGACGATGGTATCGGCAGAGGCTTCCAGGAGCTGGGAGAAGGGCGTGAGGGCGCGGTACTTTTCGAGGGGGAAGTCGACGCGGGGGTGAGAGGCGAGGTTATCCAGCGTCACGACAGTCTTGAGCGAGGGAACCTCGGGCGACTCCAACCCGCTCGCCTCGAGGTCCGGGATTAGGCCCCGGAGCAGATCCTCGTTTGACCGCCCCCGACACGGCTTATACGTCAGGTCCGTGACGGCACCCAAGATCAACAGCTCGACACCAAGGTGCGTCAATGCCGCCGCAATCTGCCGCCCGGTAAAGCCAGGGTTAAGCGGTACCAGGATAGCCCCGAGCTTAAAAACCGCGTAGGTGAGCGCCGCGAACTCGGAGCCATTCCCTAGGCTGACAGCCACGCGGTCGCCCTTCTTCACGCCCAGGTCCCGCAGGCCGGCGGCGAGGCGGTTGGACAGGAGGTCCAGGGAGCTGTAGGTGAGTGTTATCTCGTCCGCCTCCGGGGAGGTGATGCCGGGGCCGAGGTCGAGGGTTGTGGTGGGCGAGCGGGCGACGACGGCGGGGCGGTCGCCGTGCTGGGAGACTATGGAGGCGAAGTGCTGCGGTATCGTGTGCGGGAGGAGGGGCGGCTGTCTACGTCAGCGGATGCACCCGCCGTGGTTTCCAAGTTACTCACATCGGATGGGCCGTGGCTGATGCTCTTCGTAAAGCCGGCGACGCCCCGGGCGCTCCCCGGTTCCAAAAAAACCGTTCTCCTGACCGGACGGGCGCTGCGACTAGAGAGAAGTCCGGAGGCGCGGTGACGGCATCGCCGCCTCGCGATGGCGAGGAAACTCATTGTCGGGCCTCCAAAGGCGGGGTTAACCCTCTATTCCCAGAATGACGACACTCCCATGCGCGGGCGCAACTCTCCAAGCTAGACAAAGGCGACGGGCGGCGGACGAGACGGAGAGGCCGAGGATGCGGGAGAGTAAAAGGGAATGACGAGGGGAACTCGGCTCAGTGAGGGAAGTGCCGATCGTAGGCGAGGCGAATGCACGCGACTATAGGGGCCCCTGGGCCGAGGGCTGGGAAGCGGGCTGACGTGTGGCTGGCGCCCGTAGGCGGCTGCCGGGCGCCCACCGGAGGCGGGGAAGTGGCCCCGTGCGAGCTGTTCTGTGGGGAAAATGCGGGGTAGCGATGCGGGGTTGGGCGGCTCGTGCCTTGGTCCAGCTGGCCTCCGGTGTCAACTAAGCCACTTCTTTCTCCTCCATTTTCCTCCCTTCCTTTTAATGCATATATTTCTAGGAGCTGAATCTAATAACGAAGGTAATAGAGCCGGATTTCCGGTGAAATAGAGGGCCATGGTGCGCAATAGACGGAGCTGAGCGCTCGGCTACGACTCTACGATCGGCTACAGCATCGGCAGTTTCAGGGGCGCATAAACCACCGTAACCCAACGACGATCTCTGAAATTACCACGTTCAAACTATATACTATATCCGTAGATAATAGTCCCTCAATACCGCCAACCAGCTCCCTCGACAACGCATTGTCGCCGACACCCTATCCCCTACCAAATAATATTATCGAACAACCGTCTTCCCGCAAGGTCAAAGACGAAAGCGACTCCCTCAGACCTTGTTCTCGGGCGCCACTTCGGTGTGCTCCGGCGAGTTGCCGCTCACGACCTTGAGCTCCCCGCGCTGGATCTCCGTCTCGAGCTCCTCGAGCCTGCTCGTCTTCTTGCGGGAGCGCCACGCGGGGACGCCCGAGTTGAAGACGTCGTCCATCTCCTCGAGGGTGTAGCCCTGTATGAGCGTTAGCTTTCTGCTCTCGCCCGCGCAAGGGTAATTGTAGGGTGGGAGTGATGGGGTCATTGGTAGGAAAGGACAAGGTGGAGGAAGAGCAAAGTGGGAAAGGTAGGGGCTTGGACGAACCTTGGTCTCGGGGGCGAGGAAGAACATGTGGAAGAAGGCACAGCCATTGACTAGGAAATGTTAGTGCACGATGCGATAGGTGGGTTAGTGGTGGTAGACTCACACGTCGCGAAGATGTAGTACATCTTGAAGCTGCAGAGCAAAACTGGTTAGCAGACGCCCAAGACATGTCTCCAACCGTCTCGGTATACGCGAGAACGACAACTCTTTCAACTCACTTGATGTTCCAAACTACAAAACACCGTTAGCACGCAAACAACCAGGTCTCAAGTAGGCAAGGCCACATACGCAGAGGCGGCACCGCAAACGCGAGCACCATGTTACAGAACCAGTTCGTAGCCGTAGCAAGCGACACGGCCTTGGCCCTAATCTTACTCGGGTAGATCTCGGCGGGGTACGTCCACGACGTCGGCCCCCAGCTCGTCGCAAACGTCGCGACGAACAGGTACGAGCACGCGACGACGGCCTTTGAGACGTCGGGCTTGTTGTTGACGATCCAGGAGATGTCCTCGTTCTGAGGCGTCTGCGTCTCCTCCGTGTTGGGCTCGCCGTAGTGCTGCTGGAGGGCGCCTGCATAGTGAACCCGTTAGGAAATCTGTTTCCCCGCTTTGTCGGAGGAGGGGGACGGGCGGAGGGGGCAGCGGGTGACTGGGGCTGGGGGACTTACCAGAGATGAAGAGCCAAGTCATCATCCCAAAGGCGCCGAGTACGAGCGGCGGGCGGCGGCCCCAGCGGTCGAGGAAGATGATGGCAGGGAGGGTGAGCAGGACGTTGATGACGTACTGGATCGAGGCCGTCAGCAGCGGCGAGGCGATCTGGGCTCCCTCCATGATGTAGACGATGTAGTCTAAGACGTCGAGTTAGCACGTCGCGCCCTCTCGTCACCCCATCTCTCCCTCCACGTCGAAGTAATACTACTCCCACTTACACATCATAATGTTCATCCCGCTAAGCTGACTCCAGGCCTGCACCGACATGCCAAGAACAACCCTCTTAAGCATCTTCTTCTCCGTCAAGGCCCTGAAGCTCGACACAGCCTCCTCGCGCTCGAACCTCAGCGCCTCCTTGATCTCCTGGAACTGCGCCAGCACCTTGGGGTCGTGCACGTCACCATTGCTGTTGAGGCTCGCGAGGACCTTTAGGGACTCGTCCCAGCGGTCCTGGGAGGCGAGCCAGCGCGGGGAGTACGGGCAGAAGAAGAGGAGGACGAAGAGGAGGGCGCCGGGGACGGCCTGGACGCCCCAGGGGATGCGGAAGGCGGAGGTGGGCTGGTCGGGGTCCGTGGGCCCTTTGCCGATGCCCTCGGCGCAGCCGTACTGGATGAAATACTGGATGAGGATGCCCCAGGTGATGGCCCACTGTTGAAGACTGCAAGGGTATAAGTTAGCAAAATTGGGTCCTTTTAAACCCCGTCGTGTCTCCGTCTGGGATATAGAGACAGAACCTACCTCACAACACGGCCGCGGATCTCCTTGGGCGCAATCTCAGACTGATAAACCGGAACAATAGACGAGCAAAAACCAATCGCAATCCCAGAAACCACCCTCCCCGCGCAGAGCATGCCGACGTTCTGGGCCGCGCACTGGATCACGGACCCGATAATCCAGAGAATGCACGAAACCTGCAGGGCGATCTTGCGGGACCACCTGTCGGCGACGAAGGAGCTGCCGAGGGCGCCGACAAGGGACCCCGCGGGCATGGACGAGGTGATGGCGCCCTGGGTGTAGGAGACGGGCCCGTTGAAGTAGCGCATGTAGGCCTGGGTGCCGAGGACGCCGCTCATGGAGCTAATGTCGAAGCCGAAGAGGCAACCGCCTGGGGGGTTCACTGTTAGATCTTCTCTCCGCCGTAGTCACCGGCTCCGGGGCATGCCGGGCCCGAAGGACGGGTAGGATCTCGTGAAGGTGATCTTACCAATGGCGGCGATGCCGCAGATCCCATAGACGCTGCTAAACTGAAACATTTTCGCGGCGTCGTGAAGTCCCTATCGGGGGAAGAAAAGAAGCAAGAGCAGGGCCCAGCTCGCTGGATCGAAGCGGGACACGCAGACTTAATATCAGCAAGATGCTCGCTGCATGGTGCGCTACGTACCTCCCTGTACCTGGGGTATATTACTTTCGTACCTCCAAGGAAGCCCTCAATATCGAGGATGACTCTCGTCCCAGATACAAGGCCGGCGGGACTGTCCCCCCCGGGGCTGCGCGAGCCTAATGGAGTAACGTTGCACATCCTCCATGAACGGACAAGTGTGGGCGCCGATCACATTCGAGAACGGCGTGGGGCGCCCAGGGCTATCGCCGTCCGCCTCCTGAGAAGCCACGAACGCCCATGCTTGACATCATCGATCGCCCGGGAGTGGTCTCATGGGAAGACGCATCCCAGGCCGTAGTGTGCTCTGTAGTACCAATAAGACCGCCAAGCTCCCTCGCTTATCCGTCACGAGGGGGCCGCCCAGACACAGCATTGCACCGACAGGAGGCAGCGCCGGAGTAGCGCCGGCCAAGCGCCGGGCCCTATCCCAGCCCGCGCACTCGAATGGCACGCCAACCCGACTCCGTCTGTGCGTCTCCCTCCCCGCAGGGTACCACAGGGCACCGCAGCACACCCTTTCCCCGCAGGGAGCGGGGATCACTGCTCGATTGAGCAGGCAACCCCGGAATCCTTCTTTCGCGCGACCAAGAACTGGGGTCGCAACGGGTGCGCGGAGGCAATGGTACCGTCCTTCCAACGGGTCGGAAGTATCCCCTGCTCGGGAGGACATTTCCCCGACCTCCTTGGCCTCGAATCGCCCGATACTCGCCCCGAAGTCCGACGGGATTCCATGGCGTGGAAATCACGGTGTCACAGGGGCCGCACCCATGTGGCGTCCTTCTAATGGGCGCCGCCGCCGTTCCCCGTACCACTGCATCTACAAAATTCCTGCTCGTGGAAGCAGTCTGCTGACGCTGGATCGGTGGCTGCCCCTAAGTCCGATCGCCAATTAGCAGCTTCTTGCTCCCCGCTCTTCGCGACGGGCCTCCATGCCCCATCCCGTTAGCGTCTGCGCCGTGGGAAATCCCTGCTGGCAGTTCGGGGAAAGCTTGTCGCCGATCAACGGGAAGCGGGTGCCGCGACCCATGCTTGCTGCAATAGGAGCGCAGAGGCCAGGAATAGAACTGTGCCGTTCGTCCACGACCACATGCCAAGGTACCTCCTGCTTACAACGTTGGCACGTCCGGTTTTGCACAGTATCCGACCTTCAAAGGATGAAGCTGAAATGTTGCAGTTATAAAGTTGTGGCCAGCCCCATAACCCCATCTCCAAGGAGGTCTCACCAGCCAGTAAGACTCTCGAGAAATCGACAGGTCCCACCACGGCCCCTCTTACCCACAATAGTTTAACCTTGTGTCCCAGTGACGTCTCCCAAGTGGAGCTGGGCTCAGAGGGGACCATGTCTGCAACTAGCCCCTCCAATGTTCGTGCCTGCTTTTTGCTTTGAGACTTGCACCAGCGAACGCGTGGTTCTAGCCGGAGAAGGACCCCACTGAGCCTAATTCCCCCATCGACCATGCTTCAGACGTTACCCGCGGGCCCCGCAGACCCAGGGCACGTTGCTGTCGGTACGAGGTACCAGGGGACATGCTCCGCACACCCATTCCCTCGGCACTCGCTGCATTTGTAGCCTGATCACATGTATCGGAAAGGATTGCATGTTGAGCGGACCCTGGTCCCGGAGCCGATCGGGTATCTTCAACATCCGATGTACCCTCTGCCGACGTCGTATCCACCGTTTGCGCGCGAGATCTATCATAAACATGCTGGCCGTATGAGCAGAGGCATTGCTTCGAGCCGAACGTATGGATGGAGTAAAAACTCTGACATGGTAGGCGATTGCTAAAAGATCGAAGACGTGGTGAAGGCGGGTACGCCACCCTAGGTGATGGCCAATCAGTGTCCTCGTTCCATGGCTGTACCCTTCTCGAGTCCCGAACACCTCCTTCGATCTCAAGGTAGACCGAGGGTATCCGCAAACTCCAGGGGCCTGGTTATGATTCAATCCAAACGACCTATACACCATTGTACTATTGTACTATATCCTAAAAGGAGTCTACTTATACACCCTCCCTCAAATTCGAGGTTATTATCACAAGCGTACAGGAGTAACATCCTAAGATTCGAGTCCCAGAAGCAGCTTTAACCTGCCACATAGTATTAGGGAAGGGGAATATCGCGCTGCTATCCATGATGAAGGGCGTCTCCCTAGGTACCAGAGACAAATTTGAGTGAGGGTGACTTAAATGCCACCACAACTGTGCTTTTGGGTTGGGGAATGAAAAAAGTGGGTTCCGACATAATCGGGCCTGACTCCAATAGTCGGCTCCACGGCCCATGCCCCCCGTCCCAAACGAAGAACGATCTCGTCGCCGATTGACGAGTAATATCACGTCCGTGACATTCACACCCCGCACCGCGTAATATCTCTCCGTCTGTTGGGCCCAGGTGTCACTGCAGAAGACGGTGGAGACGGGCGATACCACCTAGATCCATCTGTCCCGCCATCCAAGGACCTGTTATCACTTGGTGGACCAATATGCGAGCCTGGATACGCACGGGACTCTAGTTCCCTCGATGTCAAGCGTTTCTCTGCTGAATGATGATTTAGGCTTCCATACCTGACTACGGTCTTGGAGTACGAGGAGCAGCGCGGGGTACGTCGGCGGCCAAAGGGAGGGACGGTGGCCAAGGATTGAAACCGGTGAGAGGCGTCTCAGCATCGACCATTTTGGAGTCTCGGGCTATAATCTACCGAGTACGCGTGTCTCCTTAATACCTTTTAAAGCGCCGAGAGTATCACTGCGACGCTGTATGGCATCAGTGCGACGGCGGAGCCCCATCCAGCTACAGAAAATACTTTCAAGACCAAGATGCATTATATCCCCACCGTAACCCGAACTCCATAACGACAGACGACGTGCGAACTCGGAACCCAAGAGTATAAACCCTACGAAAGACATCGACACAAGAGGCGATTGAGATCTAATCCCACAACCGGCCCTTTGATGAAAACACTCACCCGCCCCCTTCCCCTCCTCCGATGATACCAGGAGAAATGCCCGGGGACGATGGGCGTCAGTGGAGGCGGTGACCATGAACCACGCGACGTGAGACGAACAAAAGACGAAACACCAAGTCCCCTGTTGAACCACGCCCTCAGGCCCTAAAGACACATCCGGTCTGCAGCGCATCAAGCCTCTGCCGCTCCCCCTCCGCCATCTCCCCCTCCAAAACCCTCGGATCTAACTTGAACCCGCGGCGGTGCCACTCCTCATACTCGAGCATCTTGATCGTATGGAACGGGATATCCACGTGCGGCGTAGGGAGGACAGTCGAAACTAAAGTGGACCGTGGCCGCCCATTCCCCGCCTCTGGTTGGTTGAGAAATGACGGAAGAAGTCAGAGGCAGAAGGGAGCGTTTGCTCAGTTCTAGCCCATGTATCATAGTCAGCGCTATATACTTTGAGGGCGTCGTTCTTGCTATACAGACTGGCGGCGGCTCGTCTACGGCGATGGCGCCTAACACATTGCCAGACGATTACCAGGGTAGGCGGCAAAGTCGTAAAGATGGTGACGACTGCCACAATTGCCTCGGAGTTTAATGTCATATCGCACTGGCTGCCTTTAGGTTGACAAAAATCATAGAGAACTTTGTTCCTTTGTTTCGGGGCAGTGGGATGGCTGGATTATCTGGAAAGGCGTACGGAAAGCATGTGGAGTAGTTGGTAGTTGAGAAACGAAAGAAAGAATATAGCTGAAGTCAGAAAGTCAAGAACTCCGTGATATTATATCATCGGCAATGGAGCTAAAGCCCGAGCTTATATTTGAATGGCTTTGTATGCTAGTCGGAGGACGAAGGCTGGACGAATTCAGATTCTGGAAACAGCCAATTGGAGGACTCGGAAAACCCCTGGTGCTTTCCCATCTGAGCCCACGTTCATTCCCAAGCCCTCTCGCGAGCACACCGTACTCCGTGACATCCCTGCTCCGCGTCTCACGTCTCTGGCTTACGAACAGACGGACACAACCGGTGAAAGTGTGCTTTTTTACGGTGTGTGTTTTGGCGGCAAGGTTTTGTACACTGCCAACCAGCGTTCGATAGAGGTGTGACCTGGGCAGCGTCCTTGCATGCCGCTCCCTGGGACTTTTCCTTCAGATTTTGCGTCAAGCCAATCATTCCGAGCCATCAGGAGTAAGCCACAGTCTCAGTACGGCATGGGGCAGCATCGCACGCAGCGCCCCTTTCCCAGACTCGGGTCGGGGCCAATGAACGCAAGACATCCAAGCCACTTAAGCACAGGGGTCTGACCAGGCTGCGACTCATTCCCAGAACTTGACATTCTCCAGATGCATTTAAGAAGGCAGTCTTTCTCCTGGGGATTTAAATATCTCGGTCTGTGTATACCAGGCCATCCAACTTGATTCGCCCTCATCCCAACGCGTTTCGTATTATTCTATACATTACCTGTCGGACCTGCCGAGATGAGAGTTACAACGACTCTGCACGTACTTGGGACTCTGTGCCAGCCTTCCCCTGCGCACCTCAGCCCCTTGTAGCCTTCTGAACCGTCACGGTCAAGAGGACGGGTGTGAAGATCGCCATTTTATCATGCCGCCCTCGGCGTCACCGACGGCCTTGGATTGGGAGACGTTCAAACCCGTAATCCACCGAGTCTACTTGCTGCAGGACGCTTCACTGAGTGAGGTCATGGCCCTTATGCGAGAGTATGGCTTTGACGTAAAGTAAGTAAGGATACTTGGCATTCCTATCATGGCAGGCGGGACACAGCTGACACGCCCTTTAGGAAGCATCACTGCGAGAATCAGCTGAAGGACGTGTGGGGTTTCCATAAACGCATGACGCCAGATGCGTGGCGCTACATCGCGCACAAGCTCGGGAAGCGGAAGCGAGATGGCATGGGCGAAGAGGAATCGGCGGTCTTGTTGTCCGGAGTCCGTCAACCGCCCCTAAAGGTGCGACATGAGATCTCCCGGCCGCGCAATCGCCTCACCACCATGGAACAAGCTCAGATAGCCGCGGGTAAGTCACCTTTTTTCGGTGATGCGACTAGTTCTGATTGTTGCGTGTTCCCTAGGTCCGGTCAACAGTCCGAAAACCCCCGAAGACCTGCCACTGGTCGTGTTCACTCCGCCTCCTAATTCCGAGTATGAATGGCCGCCAAACCTACCATGGTCTCGGTTCGAGGAGAGGTTCTCAAGAGGTATTAAGTGTCATACAGAGTCTCTTCCGTACCGAGCCCATGCTAACCTACTCAAACTCGAAAGATCTGTACATGGCACATCGCGGTGTTATGTCCGAGCTTAACGACGGCCCAAACACTTTCCGCCTTACCCTCAGCAACATTTTTGAGGGGTCGAGCTTGGCATCCTTTGATAACACGACAGTCGGACTCGCTGCATCAGCACTCGGCTCCATTATGCCTGAATCGTATACCGGGCAAAACCTTGCCAGGGCAGATTCCATCATTTGTGCGGACCGCCTGGCTGCGTCCTTGGAACAGCTCAAGGTATCACTCTTCGCCCTTTCCAACAACCTCATTAACGATTTCAAAGAAGCAAATATTACCACCTCTTTTGCCCGCGCCTTTATTCCGACTCTGAAGCGTCTACAAGAGCACTTCAGTGTCTCGATGGCGGAGCCGACTGTTGTAGCGCTGCTTGGAAAGTGCTTCCAAGCTGCCTGCACTTTACCGGACCTTGACCTCATCCGGCAATTCTTGGAGCTTGGGGTGAATCCGAACCAGACGGTGTGGGAAGAGGAAATGATATGGGGGTGGGGTTCTAGGTTTCACGCCAGAAAACCAATCCAGATGGCCTCGAGGGAAAACGACATCGAAATAGCCAGACTTCTAATTGTTCATGGCGCCGACGTCAACGGAACGGTTCCACGCAATGGGGTACCGGCATTGTGCATTGCGCTTCTGTGCAAGCATATGTCTATGGCGAGACTTCTTCTAGATTCCGGGGCAAGTCTGAACTACCGGTTGAACCGACGCATTATGGGTAGAGATGGCGATGACATCCTCGATGCCACGGATGTACCGGTGAACCACCTACCTGACATCAGAGACTGGAGCCCTCTCAGCATAATAGTTGCCTGGTTTCATAAGGGGTCAAGCAAGTTGGACAACTCTCATATTGAGTTTCTTTACGAAGCGCTCGACAAAGCTGCGAGAGAAGCTGTGTCTGCATCTCCACACAGGGACCATATGAACGACTTGATACGGACGGCTGTGGCAACGTGTGACCCTGTATATTTTTCGGATGTTATCCACGCCCTTTTACAAAGCGGTGGGAGCCTCAATGCCGAATCTGGCTCTGGAATCCTGCCAATCTCCTTGGCATCGCATGTCGGAACCGACCGTGTCTCCACCCTTCTATCTTGGGGTTCGTGGCCGGCAGCGTCATCCGCTAGTCGCTTCTATCGTGAACGACCCGCTGCGTTACACTTGGCAGCGCTGAACGGGTGCCCGGCGACTGTGGAAAGCCTCCTAGAGGCTGGCGCAGATGGCAACCACTACGCTACGTTTAAACATGGCGATTACAGCATCAACTTCCAGGTCATAAGGCGCACTTCTGCCCACATCAACGTGGAACACCGCTTCAGCAAGGGTTGCCTTTGGAAATACCATTCACCGCTCCAATTCGCCCTCGTCGCTCCTGATTTGCACGAGGGACAACCCATGCGTAGGTCGAAAGCACAAGTCGCCCGCCTTCTCTTATCCTATGGTGCGATGCTTTTTGGCCGCGAAATGGTGGACGCTGTGGAGCTCGGAGACATCGGTCTCGTCCGACTTCTGCACTATCGCGGCGCTTGCCTTGAGGAATTATCCGTCCATGGGCTTTCGCCTCTCCGGCAAGCCATCAGATGCGGCTTCAACCACATTGCTAAGTTCTTAATTGACGTGGGCGCAAAGACAGAGCGCCTCGATATTATGACTGCAATAGTTGCAGAAAGTCCAGACGAACTGCTGGAATACTTGAAGATGAACCAAGCAGCCTCGAATCGTGCCGGAGATGCGATGGACTCGAGGGATGGCCTCGCTGCTGCGTTTGCCACTGAAAAGGAATGCGTCATCACCAAAGCGCTGCTTCATTTTCCCGAAGATTACGGACCATCGACTCTTTGCGCTGCAATCAAAGCATTGTCGTTTCCACGGGTAAAGTCCCACTTGACACATCTGCTCGAGCAGTTCTTGAAGAGGACCCCCAGCGTTACGAGTGGCAAACTCGACAACACTGCTATTGCATTAGCAGTATTCTGCGAGAACACCGAGGTCGTTCGAATACTTCTGCAGAAGTTCACTGCCGTCGGGACTCAGATTTGTCGCCTCCCGTTTGAATCGCTGGAAACGATGCTTAAATGTACCGACCAATTCTTATCGTTAAACGACATCGATTGTCTGCCGTGGAGGGACACGACGCCGGAATGCTCTCCTCTTGTAGGTGCAATTTACTGTGGGAGTGAGGAGATGCTAGCGAAGTTACTCAGGCACGGTTTCCGTCCGGATAGAGCAGCTGTGTTATTCGCGGTTTCCGAAGAGCGTCCTGAGATGCTCATCACCCTGCTAGACCACGGAGGAGACCCCGATCAACGATACCCGGAGTTCGACACGCCTCTTCAGATGGCGGTGAGGTTGAATTTGCACGATGTCGTCCGAGAGCTCCTTAGCCGGGGAGCCAACGTCAATGCGCCCCCTCCTTTAGCTCCTTGGGGTGACGAAAATTTGGAACCCCTTACGGCACTTCAACATGCTGTCACGTTTAAGAATTCGGATCTATTCCACCTGCTTATCGGTGCGGGAGCGGATGTCAATGCACCTGCTGCTCGCGACTCGGGAGCGACCGCCTTACAACTCGCCGCTGCCAAGGGATATCTGGGTTTCGCTAAACTCTTGATTGAGTACGGCGCCGATATTAATGCGAATGGGGCGATGATTTCGGGACGAACTGCCATTGAGATAGCTGCTGAGCATGGGCGTCTCGATATGGTGCAGTTCTTTCTTGGGAATGTTCCGGGCGTGTTGACGGAGGGCGATCATGCCAGGCAGTACATCCATGCGGTGGGGTTTGCGGAGCGTAACGGCCATATGGCTGTAGCAATGGTCTTGAGAAACGTTCGAGACTGGTATCCGGAAGACCTCCTACTATACGACGAATTTTGGCGCTCCCGCCGTGAGGACGAGGATGACGGTTCAACAGACGACGAGCTTGGAGCACCTACGGAGGAGGAAGAGCGCTCCACGGATGCCGAAGGTAGAGATTCCACGGGCGGGGACGAGACGGATGGGGAGACGGGGTTCTCGGAAAACGAGGAGAACGAGGCACTTATACTCAAGTATACGTGGGTGAACGACCTAAAGGAACAAGATAGGTGGGAAAATTCCTCGGAGTGGATTTAAGCGGGGATGTTTGTCTTTTTTTCGATACCTGTTCCATATGAAACCGGCGTCCTTTCCTCTACTCTCGGCTCTATCCTATGCCTACATTTAACAGGTGTAGGCAAGCTAAAAGGACCACACTGACTTTTGAGCTTTGACAACGGGCCCCTTTTTTCTTTTGACGACTAGCTGTGACCATTCTGTGACCGTGCTGTGACAACCATTTATCCGTCAAGTACAATGCTGCTATGGCAGAATAATCAACGGAGTCTTGAAGTATAATGGTAAGATTCAGATTACGAAGTATAAGTACATAAATTGAGCCTCGTTGCAGGTGGATTTCTTACCACAACACCAGCCCGATGATAGCCGACTATTATATGAGCTCGCCGCCGACTGCCTCTCACTCAATTGGCAATTTTAACGAGCAGCAGCGGAACGTCAGCAGTCTCTCAGACTGCCCGGTCAGCACCCTACCGCTCAGCCCGCTTCGGAGACAGCCGCGCCGTTGGTAATCAAGCCGCAACGAGTATTCATGTAAGCCCTGTGGCTGGCTGGGCTGAGCCCAAGTTACAGATGAAGTGCCGACGTCCCGCGGTGGGGACCGACTGCTACGGACTTTTGCATCGTGGTGGACGCGGTGGAAGGAATGCGGAATACGCCGCTGGAAGCTAGAGATTAGGGGATGGCGAAGTGAGAGGGAGCAACGCTTGTATCTTTAGAAAATGGTCCTCGTTGGTCCGCGACTCATAAATTTAATTCTCCGCTTGCCGTGGCTCACCGCCCCCCTGCTACTCCGAACAAGGCCAGGCGACGATACCTCGCTCTGAGACGTACTAGGACTTTTCTCCAAGGGTCATGGAAGCCATGTTACTCACCCTACGTCCCCATGTCAAGATGTCGAGTTTACATGGAAAGCCCCCATATACTCCGGGCTCTTGTGGCCAGACTGGTGGATGACATAAACAAAGTTACCATTCACGGTAAGAAAGGAGCCGCATAACCCTACGACATCTCGGATGTACTTTGGATTGCTCGAGATTTCTAGAGGTAGTACTGATAAGATGCCTAGTTCGACGGGGTGGAGCGGACGGTAGGCCAAGACGACCGGCGCTAGCACGGGTTGACAGGATTCAGATATTTTGCACGGAGTGCCTTGCACTGCCCTCTACTGCTCATACCTACTATCATGCATGGATGCCTGGCTCACACTGCTCACACTGCTCACCCCGCTCACTCCTGCTCACCCAGCTCGCGCAAGTCGCGGGGAGACGCGCGAGCTAAAAACACAGATGACTCGTAGTGGCTCCGGGAGACGCGACTCGCCAAGACCTACTCTACTATAACTACCCATGCGGGCCCCAGTTCTTCGATTCTAGTTTCCGGTGTTATGGCGAAAACTATGTGCGTGCATGAACGACGGACAACTTTGAGTTGGTAAAACATTGCTGGCTAAGAGCATTATGTAGGGGCTGTGTGGGTTGAATTCCAAGTAAGCCTCTGAAAAAGAAACTAGGTCATAAGACCGGTTCTTAAGTTTCCGGGAATGTCGTCTGTGAATGGCTATTCCCACAAGAGGTGTACTTCGAGGAACCTATCACAGCATATAAGAGAGTATAGTGCGGATTGTCGAGATCAGCAATGAGATATGTCTAAGACATCTTAAGCAGAGTCTATCTCTACCAAGCTACATCGCTTGAATATCTGCGTACTGTAGTCACATACATGCAATTGACACGAGAGCATACTTCGTAGGTAGGTGTCATGCCTCTCATCTCTTATTTTTATTTATTTGCAAATTGGCGGTTGATATGCTACACCTGATTTGTCTCCTTGACCGGAGCTCCCGTGTCCGCCTTGCAACCATTCGCCTTGTCAGCCGAAACTCCCTTTTCTACTTTGGGTGCCTCAGTCTTCCCATTCTGGTCATCCTCTTTCCCCTTGGAAACCCCCCTGGCCCCATTCTCCGGCGGCGCCTCCCCACCCACAGCCGCCTCTTTCGCCGCCTTGGCTGCTTTCCGCTCCCTCCGCCTCCTCGCCCGCCTCTCATCCCTAGCCTTCTCCGCCTCGACAATCTCCTCCGTGACCCGCATCTCATCCGTCGCCCACTCCGCGAACCCCTCGACCGCCGCGTGCGGATCCCCCTTGTGGCCCAGTAGGTACCCCTGAACCTGCGCGGGCGTGACTAACCCCTCCTCTGGGAGCAATCTGCCAAACTCTTCCGCCAGACCCTCGACGTCCACCTTCTCATCCTCTTCCCCGTTGGAGCGAGGCGTGGTATCCACACCTCCGGAATACATCCGCAGAAACATCTTCTCGATACTAGACCGCGAGATATTCCCTAGATAAATCATCTGGTCTACACGGCCAGGCCTCACGAGCGCCCTGTCGAGCTTATCCGCAAAGTTGGACGTCATGAGCACGATCCGGCCCTCCTGCGACGCCACGCCGTCAAGGACGTTGAGTACCCCAGCGAGTGAACACCCCGGACCCCGGACCCTGTACCTCATCGCCGCCGACCTCCTCCTTGACTTCCTTGACTCAGAGTCGGAGTCGTCCGAGTCCGAGTCCTCGCCCAGGCCGCGCCGCTGCACCCCCACGGTGTCGATGTCCTCGAGGAGAATGATACACTTCGGCGGCAGGTTCGCAAACTGGTTCTCTAGCTCCCCATCGTCCGTAACACTGGGAATATGACACAGATACAAATCCAACTCAAACAATCCCGCCAGCGCCAACGAGAGCGACGTCTTCCCCGTCCCCGGCGGCCCATGTAGCAGATACCCCCTCCGATACGGGATCCCCCTCTCAACATAAAACCGCCTCGTCACCGGCTCAAGGTAGTGCCGTATATCCCTCACAAGTCTCTCCTTGATTACCTCGTCAAAGTGCACCGTCGCCAGCGCCCGCCGCGGCCTCAGGGAAACGGCGCCCCAGCACTCGTCGGCCGAGTAGTGGTTCTATCGCGACGTCCGGACAGTGACGTACTCCCTGTGCTGCTCATCTGCGTAGTCGCGGCACACGTCGAGGAATTTCTGGATGGGGGCGACGGAGCGGCCGAGGCACATTACGAGAATGTGCTCGTGGCCCTCTGGCGCGGCGGCCAGTTCGGTTGGGAAGAAGCCCGCGCGGGAGCTGGAGACGGCCTTTTCGGGCGGGACCCGACTGACGAAGAAGAGAGTGCGCGAGTGGATGAACCACGTCGTCCCAAACGCAGGGAGGTGCTGTACCGGCACGCGCTTCTCGTGACGCACGTCATCTCGCTTAATAGGAGCCCGATGCGGCCAGTAATCCCTCGAATGCACGACCTCGGTCCGCGCCGTGACAGACCTCACCGACCGCCCCGGCAGTACGTTGCCCGCAACCCACCCCACGACGTCGCGGTTCAGCCGGTCATTCCCCGCGATGGTGACGGCCGAGACGAAGTATTTTGCGACCCACCAGTAGACGCCCAGCGCGACGCCGTGGGCGCGGGTCAGGGCGGCGGGGAGGGTGCCGAGAACCGCGATGGCGACGGTCCAGGTTGGTATGCCGATTTGGTGCCACCTTGAGAAGAGGGAGCCGGCGAGGCGGGTGGGAAGGGAGGTGTTGATTATTCGGTTGAGGTCGTCGGTCTTGTCGGAGAGGACGGAGTTGAGAAAGGAGTTTATGGGGCCCGAGGCTTGCGTAGCGTTGTCGGCCATGGTGATCCCGCGGCAGGCTTGCAATACCAGTAAAGGCTATAGGTAGTGGCGGCAAAATGTCCTTGAATGGCGACGAGTGTATGGGACCGCCCGCCTTAAATAGCAACGCAATTGCCTGAACCGACATCTCGTTGGAGCCTAACAATCAAGCGCGTCATTCCCGATGCGGTAAGACAAACGAGACACTCCGCAGTCGGATCCCATGATAGGATACCATCGCACATGTGCAAAACACTCCCATTGGTGTACCAGCTTCACCTTTGCGCGGGGACTGCAGGAAGCCGACCCCGGTGGGGACAAGTCCGAGGAACAACAAGCCTCCGCGTTTCGGGCCAGGCAATCACGGCGCTGACCGGCCCGGTAAGCACAGATTGGCGAGGGCCTGCAGCTGGTGGGTTGGTGGACACGCATGTTGGCTTGGGACGAAGGAGCGCGCAGGGACGGAAGGAACTGGTAGTGACGTCGCTGCCTATTGGGTGTGAGGGCATGTGTGTGTGCGCTAGGCCGCAGTATAGGCCGTCACATGCGAGTCGGTCATCAGGCAGACGGCCGGGGTGACCGGTGTGCTGGCGAATCAGGCCAAGCATGATGGGCAAGGTGCTTGGATCCCACTCCGGCAGCGCGCAGAACAAGTACAGTTCCACGAGCACGGTGTACACAGGGTCTAGTAGGGACGAAAACGCCAAGGACCAGGCTTACAGTTCATAAATATGGCTTTCTTTCTGTTGACTTGATGGGAGGCGTGGGGCGGAAGCGCGGATAGGAGTGGAAAATTCATCAAGTCGATTGCGTGGGCCATTGGAAGGGGCTTTTTCGCCAATCAATCTGGGCTGGGGTAGTTGCAGAATGATTTGCCGGTCTCATAGCCGTCTAGGCAAACGTTTCTTCGGCATTGGGCATCCCATAAAGGACCGTGATTAGACCCAGGGCCTATCCTCGTGCCTTTCGAAAACACCATGGACGTGCGTACGTGGACAGGCGACAGCTCGGTAGAACACCACGAGTGAGTCCTCACAAATGAGTATGCCATCTACACCTAGAGATCCAGCTTAACCTAACAGGGGTTCATATCCTAGACTTGTGCCATTTCCAATGTACCCAAATTCGAGACACACCCATGCCCCCATGGTGGTTTGCGGTCTTGCGGAATATAGTAGAGAAGGTTTAAGTCGTTGGGAGGGTGGGGCGGGGTGGGGGAGTTGGCTCTTGAGAGCGAGGTGGATAGCTATCAAAAGCCATTCTTTGACTAAGTTTAAGACTCGTCTATTACAAAACGAGAGCTAGTAATCCTCTCTGGGTCACCAAAAGTTGTGCGGAATCTTTATGGGGGAAGCCTCTTGTTGTACAAGTATGGTTAGCGTGCTAGCTCTCTCGCGCTGATGCTGTCGCAGTACCTGGGGCTTCGCTTATCATGGAAGTTTGTAAACGTACCTATGATCTATTTAATCTGCATTGGTAAGGTAGCCGTCCACTAGTCTCTAAAGTAAAGTCAACAAATGGTATCTGGAAATTGTCTCTGTAGTCGGATCTAAGCTCTCCTTTGAACGAATTCGAGCTAGCATTCCTGTAGTTTGAGATGCCGTCTTCTTCCTTGGTTTCCTCACATGCAAATGACACAGATTCCTTCTGGATGATCTTCGAAACATGAATGGGGACATCCCTGCTCTGTCACACAAGGACTGGACATCTGGCTTGGCAACCCGACCAAAATACCCAATATGTCACTGTCAAATCACCCAGGCCACCCGGTGTCTTTAGGTTCGGAACATCCCGCGGCCCGCAAAGCTCTGGCCTGGAGACCCACCTCGGCGGCTGACCCAGGAAGCTGAAACGAGCAGAGAGGTGTCTCACTGGCTGCGGGGCGGCGCTGTCCCGACTGCCCGGACGCCAGCGGCACTATCCGCGCCTTCATTGGCTCTCGTGCCACAACACCCCTGCCGCCCACACTCTCGGCGCAAAACCAGAGGGCCACTGAATATAATAGATCTGATAGTTTATACTGCAAGTGGAGCATATTTGAGGAGGCTTCTGTGCATTTACGCCGTGTGTGAAACGCTTGGCGGAAGGGATCTGGTTCCCGCGCGGCACAGTCTCAATTCCGTAAATGCAAGACAGCAGTGGCGTCCTCTTTGCTTCCCCCACGCGCTTCCTCCCGTCCTCAACGGCCCCTTCTTCGAGAATTTTCCGACCCTCGCGATACCGGGGAGCATAGCCCTCTGAAAGTGAACTCACAATGGTGACTAGCCCGAACATACAAAACAGCTTCGGCCCAGAGGTGGCGGCACAGGAGTACATGCACCACTCCGCGCCGCAAGCGAACGAGCCAGAATGCCCCCTATACACCGTTGAGGACTTCAAAGCCGAATATCATCATACCCCTTCAAACCCAGACCCAGAGCGCGAGGAGAAGAGGCCCGCGAGACGGATTCTCGGCCTATCGGTTCCGATATTTTGGACATTGGTAGTCATCGCGATCCTCGTGGTCCTAGGGACCGGGATAGGCGTGGGATTGGGTGTACGATTGAATCAGGAGAAAAAGTCCTCGTCCGCCGACTCAACGCCGACGCCGACGCCGACAAACGCTGCGGAGTCCCCGGCAGACGCAGACCCCGAACGACCACGCCAGTCCTCCGACTCCTCTGAACCACCAACTTCCACGACCAGCGCGCCCGTAACCTCGGGCACCGTCGGCATCGCAGCCAACAGCTGCAACTTCACCACCCCCCGCACCCACACCACAGACGACGGCACTCACTTCACACAATTCTGCTTCACGGACTGGCCGGGCGGCGGCTCCGCGCACGACGGCCGCGGCAAGGTCGAGGACCTCCGGCGGCTGACGAAGTACACTTTCGAGGACTGCATGGACGCGTGCATTTCGTACAATGACGACCTGGAAGATGGTGGTACGGCGTGCATGGCTGTGGCGTATAACTCGAATCTGACGAGTGTGATTGCGGTGGGGAAACAGGGGGGGAATTGCTTTTTGAAGAATAAGAGGGGAGAGGACCATACGGGGAGCGCAGAGTCTGCGTGCGCGGCTATTGCGCGATGACATGGACGAGAGGCATACACTGGCGAACTTACTGAGAGGAGGGTCAGTAGGAATTGGGTAGCATATTTGGGAGAGGGTTGTGTATTTCAGCCAGGAGTTTGGACATTTTCGAAGCCCAAGCATATGATTGCGACATTTTGTTATTTACATCGAGGTACAGAAACGGAAACAAGTGAATGTGGAATTCCCAGGTTCGCTCATCAACTTTCGAAGGGGCGGACCTACTCAATCCCGAAAAGTCACGAATAACGGCGACTTGTTGCCCAGAGGATATCAGGTGGTATGGTAGATGGAGCAGAGGAGTATAAGCTCGAAGAACTCATAGATCGTCGATATCTAAACGAAAGCTCACACATACATGCTCCAACGACTGGACCCTTGCTGATTTCTGAGGTTCGTCCCTGCTATTACAATGGCAGTGCCTTACATCAACATCCCCATGATGCTCGGAGTAGTGGAATGGGCACTCGGAGCTACCGTCGGTTCCGAATCATTGAGGGAAGACCGGCGAAGCCACAGAGCTATACATTCCCCTTGGAGTCTAGCAGAGCGTTATATGCTCCGAGATTCACCTTCTTAACACCGCGCGAGTGGGTAGGCTATGCCTCCGCCGTCTGCAGCGCCCATCGAGCCACGTCTCGCTTGTCCGGCTGCTGGTTGTTTACGCGGAGGCTTAAAAAGAAGACGACGGCGCAGGGAGTCCTGTAGGTGCTCGAGGATGATGACATACCCACTGGAAGACTGCGCCTTTGTATTACGCAGATGTGATCCCAACAGCTCATGGATTCGACAGTATACATGTACGGTGGCGGATCCTACGAATGTAACTGTGTTTAGAATACTCGATAGATTCAAGCATTCGTTATAATTTAAAGACATAAATGCTTCCATGTGCCCGGATCGTCGTGGCCCGTGTCTCCTTGTATCGCATCGGCCACGAATACCCCGAAATCATATTTCCTGGTTCGACTTCATGCGGGGTCCGCGTGGGGAAATGAACCGATGCACCATGACGCCCCGGCCATTTACGTAACTGGCGAGACCAAGGCCTCTAACCATGTTTTTGAATTTGGTCGAAGGAGGCCATTGGTGGGACATTTAGACTTCCATTCAACCGTTAGTATGCCCAGCAGCGAAGTAACCGAATCTGAGGAGGCGTAGTCTTAGGGTTACATTGTGATGATCGTCATCTGGGGAACTTGCCGGTTTCCCCACATCTGGGATGCACCTCGCTGTGTATTCCACCGATGATCCTTGGAGCTTTGGGAGCTTCTGAATCGTGCGGTTCGAGAGTCGGAGTTCCGTTTCCCCGCATCCAGACCCGCTTGACATCTCAAGCAAGCAGCTCGGCTGAAAACATTCATTAAGTAGGGTCCCTAGCTCATGGCCGACCTTTGATTATCGTTCCCCGGTTCTCGAGCACCCCACGCCGCATCTGGTCCCATTCGCCCACCATGCTCGTCTCCGCAACGTCCCTCCTGCTGGCTGCCGCCGGCACCGCCTCCGCAAAGTGGATTGTCCCCGGCGCCCGCTGGCTCGACACCGACGGCAACGTCTTCAACGCCCACGCCGGCGGCCTGTGTATTGACCGGGAGACTGAGAAGTTCTACTGGTTCGGCGAGTACAAGCCCGAGGAGCAGGTCGAGGGCGCCGGTGTCTCGGTGTACAGCTCCGATGACCTTGCTACGTGGGAGTCTCACGGCCTGGCCCTAGGTGCGTTTCAAGTTTAGCAGTGGCTGCTCTTCGTCTAGGAATAGCTTGCTGACAAGTGCCAAAGAGCCGGTTGAGGGCCACGAGCATGTCTCGCCGGAGAGCATCATCCAGCGTCCCAAGGTCCTCTACAGCGAGGAAACTGGAAAGTACCACGTAAGCGCAGCCCAGCCAAAGAGCAGAGAATCAAGACAATGAGAACGGCTACTAAGCGGACATGGCCCCGCAGATGTGGTGGCACGCCGACGACTCCGAGTACAGTCTCCTCCTCCAAGGCCTCGCGACCTCAGACAACATCGCGGGCCCCTACACCTTCCAGGACGTGATCGCCCCCATGGGCAACTGGTCCCAGGACTTCGGCGCCTTCACCGACTACAAGACGGGCGACTCGTACTCGCTCTACTCCAACGGCGACTCCGTTGAGGGCCGCGACGTTTACGTGAGCCGGTTCAACAGCAACCTGACAGACCTAGAGGAGGTGGTCTTCCGGTTCGACAAATATGATTTCGAGGCGCCGACGATTTTGCAGACTGAGGAGAGCTACTTTGCGCTTATGAGCCACAAGACGGGCTACCGCCCCAACAGTGAGTTCCCCACTAAAAACCCATATCAGGTCAGATAGTAACATACGTAGACGTCGTGGCGATGCGCGCCGATAATCTCGAGGGCCCCTGGTCGCAGCCCTTCTTCGTATCCCCCGCCTACACCCGCACCTTCAGCACCCAGTCCGGCTTCTCCTGGAGGATCGAGGGCACCAAGAAGACGACGCACCTCTACATGGGCGACCAGTGGGACATGCTGTCGCTCTGGGAGAGCCGTAACGTGTGGCTCCCGATTGAGATTGACGAGGAGGAGGGCAGCCTCGAGGTTGTTTGGCATGACATCTATGACCTCGATGTGTAAGTGCATGATTCTGTCCTGGAGGCACTCTGAGTAGAAGCTGGGAACAAGTTCTGACCGTTCACAGTAAGACTGGAGAGTGGTCCCCTGTCGAGGGTGAGACCTATTACTCGAAGGACGCGGAGCTTGCGGGCGATGTTTGGCTCCAGGAGGCTGTAAGACTGCCCCGCTCATACTCCTGCTTTTGTCCCCAGTGCGCTCATAACTCTCCGCAGACCTTTGGTAGCGACAACGTGATTGCCACCGACATTTATGGAAACGACAGCACCATCACCTTTGAGGTCGAAGGCCAAGGCCAAGACCAGTGGCTCTCCTTCTACCACCAGAGTGAGTTACACCCCGTATATCCCCCGGTTGATCGAAACGTAACGTAACTGACCGACTTTCCCAACAGACATCGACGACATGGGCTTTGGCGATCAGCCCCAAGGCTCTCCCGACCGCATCAACGGAACCTGGCAGCTCCGCCGCATCAGCAGCGTCGTGGTCAACGACGACACTGACAACGTGCACACCCTCTACCAGAAGGATACTCACAAGGGCATTATCCTCTCCACGCCTCTCCTCCTCCCACTCAAGGAGGGCTCTAACAAGATTACCATCGGGGGGTTGTACAACGGGTTCGACTACAAGGGCGCGGACCTCGACCGTATCGTTGTCTACCCTCCGGAGCCCAAGTTGAAGAAGAGGTGCGAGGACTAGGATACGGTTGGTATGCCAATGCTAGGCAAAGTGACCCTGGACTGTGGATTGAAAGATGATATTATCACGGGACTAGTGGGCACTCAATAGTATAATGATTTGGCCTATAGCTACCCACAAGAAGAGAAGCGCAAGATCGCAGAAGTGTTGGAAAATAAAAGAATAAACAACAGACTGGCATTTCAAAACATGTGAATATCCAATCCGTAGGTAGGAGAGGCTTAGATAAATCAATCTCGGTGTTAAAGGCCGAGACATTTCCAAACAAACGTCTGAAGAGAAAAAGGTCCTGGATGTGGGAGTCTCACCAGGACGACTCCTTGCAGACCGACTTATCATGCTGTGCTAAATGGCGGACAATGGAAAATCGTGGACAGGAGGTAGTATTCTATAATCGACAAGACCTTTCGAGACGCTCAGGAAGACCCCAAGGTGTTGGTGGAGACCTAAGCGCCTGACACGGCGCCAGAAACTGATGATTCGAAGCAACTTTCTCGTCTAGTGTTCCACCCTACCAGCTGTATGACCCAATGACGTCTAAAGCAAAGCTGGAAGCTGCGTCTGTTGACTTGAGCCGTTTGTCTACTATGAAAGGGGCTCAGCTAAAAGCATGATACCGCACCCCGTACTCATCAGTACAGTCCGCCCCGACTAACCTCGTCATCGTACACCCATCCCACTGCGCGTCATCTTGTGGTTCGAGAGCCCAGAAGACGAACTTTGGGCCCAAAAACGTCAGCGCATAGTGCCTGATGTTAGTGTCCCCGTCCCACCCAGACATTCCTTGCTTTGCGTGGTGCTATGCGAAGCCGGTACCTGTTGTAGAGCGCCATAGACCCCGCGGCGGCGACCTGTGCAATGGCAACGCCCTGCGACTGTCCATCCCGCTTAAACTCAATCGTAAAGTACGAATAATGATCTAGTCGCGCATATATTGGTAGCGGTATCTCGGATTAAACCTTTTCAGCGACAGCTAGTATGCGCAGTCGGGTCAGATGCCACATGTCCACTCAATGACAAAAGTTATCTATTCAAGGACGGAGAGGCTTCTGTTAGTGCGCGTTCTCTTCATCGCATAACTCTATGCTCTCTTGTAGGGCAAAATGGTGTATAAATAACTAATAGATTATAACTTTTCATATAATTTCTTTTTATAGGTAATAGTAGTTAATTATTACTTATTATTACTTATTCCTTTGGTTAATAGTAGGCGACTATTACTTATATTACCTATCTTTAAGTTAACGTTAGTTAAACTTCACCTACCATTATTTACTTTCCTATTAGTCTATATAAAGGCGCTTCTTTCTTATTCTACTATGCGCGTCTGCCTTCAGGTATAATTACAAGTGGCCGTGTCCGTTTTTGGAAACACCAACCTATGACATTGTATCTTACAACAAATTTAGATAGCCCAGATAGCAAGGGCAATGATTATGTATAAGCCCAGAAGCTGCCCTCGTTAGTTCCAGCGGCATTAGTCGGAGGGATTCCTAAAACTTACCATGGCACCCTCGAGATAGTTCGCCCTACCATCCTGAAGGGTATAAGAAACGACCAGGACAGCCAGGGCAAAAGCCACCACTTCGACTATCCGTAGGTGAGCCACTTGCGGAGGACAACCTCATGGCCTAGGAAGACTTACAAACATGGAATCGTAGGCTCATCGGCTGATCCATGGCCCAACCCAGGAGAACCAGCGCGGGCGTGACCAGAAGGGCAATCTGCACACTGGCACCGACAACGACACCCAAGGCCTTTGCATCCGTCGGCAAGCTCTGTTCTCTCCATGCAAGCGTGGAGTGTTCTTTCGGTGCAACCTACAAGATCCATGTTGTTCTTGATGGCCACGACGCAAGCAGTGACGTGCTCGGCCGCGTTGCTCACAATAGGAATTAGGATCGGCCCTATGAAGCTCTTGCTCAGGCTCGAACCCTGCGCGATCCCGTCGATGCTCTACACAAGGGCGTCGGCGCAGATGGAAACTACGACGGTGGTGATTACCAGCACGGTAAGGGCCGCCCAGGAGGACAGGGCGGCT
Organism: Scopulariopsis brevicaulis; assembly: GCA_017657125.1. Classification (NCBI taxonomy): domain Eukaryota; kingdom Fungi; phylum Ascomycota; class Sordariomycetes; order Microascales; family Microascaceae; genus Scopulariopsis; species Scopulariopsis brevicaulis. The sequence goes on from JAGFNX010000161.1 coordinate 85,291, forward strand.
GTCTCGCGGGCATCCCCGTGGACGTCGGACTCTGGGCGGACGCTGACGAACAGGTCCTTGCGCGTGCGGAGTTGGAAGACCATGTAGACGACGTAGAGACACAGCAGGACGACTGCTGTCCCGCGGGAGAGGCGGAGGGCTTTTGCGAGTTTCTCGTCGTCGTCATCCTCGAGGATAAAATAGAGCTAATGACTGGTTTTGGTATCACATAGGGGGGTTTGCGGGCACAATTTGGGAGAGAGAGGGCATAGATGCTCGAAAGACTCACAGCAGCAGGAAGGATCATGGACGCAGACGCCAGGGTCATCAGCGTGCTCGTCAGTTGCCCCGTGCTAGAGGCGAAGTTCTGCTCGGCCCCCTTGCCGTTGGCATCCTTCATGTTGTAGAGATCGCTGAGTACGAAGCACAGGCCCATCACGAGCAGGAGATTGGAGATGATGGAGCCCAAGAGCGAGGACTGCACTACTTCGATCCCGCCATTCTAGAGGGCAGCGATGCTGACCTTAATCCCGACGTGAGTGCGGAGAGGGTGGGACGGGGCGCATCGAGTACGGGAGCGGGGTGAATCTCACAATCAGGTCGACAGCATTTCCAAAGGTAGCGTTCAGGAGGCCTCCGAGTGTCTCGCCGAGATGCACCGCTAGCTCCTCGGTGACAAACGAGAGAATACCGACCAGGGCGGTGATGGCAAGAAAGTTGAGCGAGAACACGGCTGTGGGGCCCCAGTGGAGCGAGGAGGCAGCCAAGCCGACGGGAATAGAGAGGAGCAGGGGATTCAGGTAGTCTGGGACAGGGTGTTAGTAAAAGAGACAGGTTAGGGAGAGGACCGGACACGTACTGCAAAGGAGGACAGTTTTGGTGACGCGACAAACATCAGCCAGCCCTGTCGTGAGGATGTTCGAATTACGCTGGCCAAATACCGCTGATGAGCGGCGAGCGCCCTCGAGAAGGGGCGCGCTCTCGTCACGGGAAGCGCTGGTGCAGCCTGCGGTGGTGCAGCCTGCGGTTCTCGATGTTTGCTGGAGACATCATCAGCACGAGAGGCTCCTAAATTTGGTTTGTGGGATGGATTTTCCCCGAAGACCGGAGTGAGATGTTACCGGTCATGATGAGCCTTTCCCTGTGGGCTTTCCACAGGTCTGTACAGCAGACGGGTAAGGAAAGCAGAAGCGTAATGACTGACCAGAGAATACGCGTATTCCAGAGGACCCTTGCAATACGTCCCACCACACAGGAGAGCAAGTGGAGCGTTTCGGGCTTGGCGGGAGCGAGACACCACCAGTGACCAGCAAGCACGCAATTTTGCCTAGCGGTTTCCCGCCAGAAAATCCGCTTTCAGGGAGGACTCACAACCCCCAGGGACCATGAATGTTAGATCGTATACAATACCCTGCTAGTAGAAATTATCCCTGTTTAATTCAGTCAACTCGCAGTATTCCAAGAAACATCTTCAAGAGGTACCCTATCACTATTAGTCAGAAGGGATAGAATGAGTACTCGGTATAAGCGCTGAAGTCTAGATTCCTTCTAAAATATAAGTATATCTGTACTAGGATATTTTTGCTTATCTTCGTTTGAGCTATGGGGCGAGGTCACAATTTAACATTCGTGATCCCTGGGGACTGTACGCGCGGCCGAGGGCCCTTCCCTTGAATCCCCTTGATACTTCCACCACGCAGGTTAAATTATGCTGTGAGCCGACGATCTTCAAGCTCCAGCCTCTTTCCAGCGAGCTTCTCCCTCGTCTCGTGCATCTCTCGGACCACGGAAGCCATGGATCAGGACGCGATAACCCCCGCTCCAGCGCTAGGAGCACCTGCCGGCGCGGGCCAGAAGCCCGTCGGCGGCACCCTCAAGTTCGAAGACTTCACGCTGGAGCCGCTCTCGTCCGAGGAGGCCCACGCGAATCCCGAGACCACCAAGTTTCCCTTTACTGTGGCTCACCTCCAGCGACTGGTCGCCGCCCGTCATCACGGGGCCCTTGCCGCCTTCAGCGGCATCGACGGTCTCGCAGCCGGCCTGCGAACTAATCTCTACTCCGGCCTGGGCGCCGACGAGGACGTCCTTCCCTTTCGCGAGACGGCCGCTCTCGGCAACTCGCAGCCTGCCGGCTCGGACTCGCAGATTCCTCCTCGGCCCCCGGGAGCTTCAGCTCGCGCCTCGATTGATAATGGCGTCCCCGGCAAGTTCACCACCCGCCGCGCCTGCTTCGGCGAGAACCGCGTACCGCGCAGCAAGCCCAAGTCCTTCTTGGAGCTCCTCTGGCTCGCCTTCAATGACAAGCTCATGTTCCTCCTGACGGGCTCTGCCGCTGTCTCGCTCGCTCTCGGCATCTACCAGACCGTCCAGCACACCGATAAAGGCCCTCGCATCGAGTGGGTGGAGGGCGTCGCCATCCTCGTCGCCGTTATCGTCATCGTCTTCGCGACCGCCCTCAACGACCTGCAGAAGAACTACAAGTTCCAGAAGCTCAACCAGAAGAAGGAAGAGCGTATAGTCACTGTCGTGCGCTCTGGCGCCAACCGCACCGTGTCCATCTTCGACCTCTTCGTGGGCGACCTGCTCCGCGTCGAGGCCGGCGACGTTGTCCCCGCGGACGCCATCGTCATTTCTAGCTCCGAGGTTCAGTGCGACGAGTCCAGCCTCACGGGCGAGTCCGACCTTGTCGAAAAGGTGCCGGCTACCCAAGATCACGGCGACCACCTCCTGCTCAGCGGAACCCGCGTCGTGGCCGGTGTCGGCACTGCGCTGGTCGTCGCGGTCGGCGTTAACTCGACTTACGGGCGGGTAATCATGTCGCTGGACGACGACGTCCAGGAAACGCCCCTCCAGCAGAAGCTCGGCCGGTTGGCTAAGTACATCATCAACTTCGGCCTCGCCGCCGGCACCATCTTCTTCCTCATCCAGTTCAGCCGCTTCCTCGCCCGCCTCGGCAGCATCGAGGGGGGACCGGAAGCCAAGGGCCAGGAATTCCTCGAGGTCCTGATCCTCGCCATCACCATCATCGTCATCGTCGTACCCGAAGGCCTACCACTTACCGTCACGATCGCGCTCGCCTTCGCGACGACCAGGATGCTCAAGGACAAGAACCTCGTGCGGTCGCTCAGGTCGTGCGAGACGATGGGCAACGCCACGACTATCTGATCCGACAAGACCGGCACGCTGACCCAGAACAAGATGAGCGTTGTGGCCGGCACGATCGGTAGGGCCCTTCGCTTCGGCGAGGAGCTATCGCCCCAGGATGCGAGCGACGACCACCGCCCAGCCATCCCGCTCAATGACCTGCGACCCAACCTCTCATCCGAGACGGTAAGTCTCGCGACAGCGGCAGTCGTGGTGAACTCTACGGCCATGGAGACGAGTGTCGCGGGCGAGTTCATAGGCTCTAGCACCGAGTCGAGCCTGCTCAGGTTCGCCCAGGAAGGCCTCGGTATGGGACCCGTGTCCATCGAGCGAGACGCCGCCGACATTGTCCACATGATCCCCTTCGACTCCCGGCGAAAGTGGATGGCCGTGGTCCTACGACTTGGGCCATCCCGGTACAGGCTCCTCGTGAAGGGCGGCGCCGAAGTGATCATCGCCAAGTGCAGCACGATCCTCTCAGACCCCCAGAACGGCCTGGCCCAAGCCACCCTCCTGCCCGAAGACGTCACGAACCTATCGGCCATCGTGTCGCAGTTCGCGGAGGAGCGACTCCGCGTCGTCGCCGCCGGATACAAAAATTTTGATACCTGGGAGGGTGGTGACGACAACTCCGGCGCCCTCTCGGAAACCGCGCTTGCTGGGCTCGTCTCCGACCTCACCTTCATCGGGTCCTTCGGCATCCGCGACCCGCTCCGGCCGAACGTCGCCCTATCCGTGCGCCAGTGCCAGTCGGCCGGCGTCTTCGTGCGCATAGTCACGGGCGACAACTTCCTCACCGCCAAGTCCATCGCCTCCGAGGCCTGCATCTACACGCCGGGCGGCATCGCCATCGACGGGCCCACGTTCCGGCACCTGACGGACGACCAGCTTAGCCTCGTCGCCTGGAGGATCCAGGTCCTTGCGAGGTCGAGCCCCGAGGACAAGAAGCGACTGGTCGCGCACCTCAAGAGCCTAGGCGAGATCGTCGCTGTGACGGGCGACGGGACGAACGATGCGCTGGCGCTCAAGACGGCGGATATAGGCTTCTCGATGGGGGTTTCCGGGACGGAGGTGGCGAAGGAGGCGTCGGATATCATCCTTATGGACGACAACTTTGCCTCTATCGTCAAGGCGATCTCCTGGGGACGAGCCGTCAATGACGCGACCAAGAAGTTCCTCCAGGCAAGCAAATGCCCGTCCCATCGTCGCGACGAAAAATAGTTAACTAACGATGACTGTTTTTCAGTTCCAATTCACCATCAACATCACGGCCGGCATGCTAACCATCATCTCGGCCCTCATCAGCGGCTCCGAGGAGTCCGTCTTTACTGTCGTGCAGCTCCTCTGGATCAACCTGCTCATGGACACCTTCGCGTCGCTGGCCCTCAGCACCGATTACCCCACGCAGTCGTCGCTCTCCCGGCGCCCCGAGCCGCGCAACGCGTCGATTCTCAACACAACGATGTGGAAGATGATCGGCGGCCAGTCGCTTTACCAGGCCACCGTCATGTTCGTCCTGCACTACGCCGGCCCGGGGATCTTTGGCGCGGATACGGACAAGGAGCGGCGGCAGTTGCAGACCATGATTTTCAATACCTACGTGTGGATGCAGTTCTTCAATCAGTCAAAGTGAGTTCGCCCTCCGCTTCCCATCCTTTATATCTTACCCGGTTTCTTGTTCATCTACCTGGTTTAACTAACGCTGTTTTTTTTGAAACACAGCTGTCGGCGCGCGGACAACCACCTAAACATTTTCGAGGGCGTCCGCCGCAACCCGTGGTTCTTCTTCGTCCAGGCCGTCACGCTGGGCGGCCAGATCGCCATCGTCTTCGTGGGCGGCGAGGCCTTCCAGACCGCGCGGCTCCCGCCGGCCATGTGGGGCTGGTCGATGCTCTTTGGGCTCGTTACGCTGCCACTGGGCGTCCTTCTCCGCCTGCTCCCCGACTGGGTACCGGCCGCGGCTTGGCGAGCCCTCACTGGCGGAGTCCGAATGCTCCTGGGGCTCCGAAAGCAGCGGTTGAGGGATCATGACGAGGAAGAGGCGCGACGGGCCCGGGGTCGGGGTACGAGCTGGCACCGCCGCATCCTCACGCGAATGGGTATCAAGAGGCGGCAAGTTCAGCAGGAGGAGCTTTCGGCCGTGGATGATGCGGAGGGCGGCGTTGAGGGGGAGAGTGACAACAACGCAGCGGGCACGTTTGACCTCGAGGCGGCGATTGATGCGGCGCGGTACGGCACATCGGACCCGGCTGCTGGGTTCGAGGTGCACCCAGACACGTTGAAGGAGGACCCTGTACTGGACCTTGGGGTGCGGCCTGAGTCGGTGCCGCCGAGTCAGGACCCGTGTCTCGGTAGGTATATGGGTCTATAAAGCCTCGAATGGGATCGATGGTTTGTGTGGGCACTTCGCTTCGAGGATTGATATAGAAGTCAGATAGGGCCCGGAGCATTTAAAAACGTAATATATAGCCTCAGATCAGCGCGTCCCCTAGAGGGAGCTGCGCATACGACTAAAAGATCTATACCTCCTCGTGGTGCACTGGTTCTCCTATAGTGGTTCACTTGTAAGGCGAGCCCAGTTCTCAAGGGGGGCAAGGCTACCCGCCCGCTGCCTTAACTCCCCCCCATCGAACTCTCCTGTCACTTACATACTTGCACGCACCTAAATAAGCCCCTCACAAACATCCCCGTCGGCTGTAGGGTATGAGATGTTCTTTTCCCAACCTTGAGCGGCGTGTTCATCGGAAGGCACCCGCCTACCTGGCTTTTCTATCTCGCCATCTCAGTCCTAATTTCCGCCTCAGCATGCGCTGAAGAGCTCCAGATGATTTTCGACGACCCCAACGGCGAATCTGGGAACGGTGCAATTAAGGTATCACTAACGCCCTCTCCCCTTTTCTTCTCTCTCCTAGGCGCTACAATCCACTACCAGCTAACCATCCCTCAGTGTCGCCCCCTAACAAGTGCAGTTTCGTCCGGTCGAACTGCCAACGCGAGGAATTCAGGCTCATCTCGCACCTCGAGCTCCTATACTGCTCCCCCGCCGGCGCAAAATGGCCTCTCGTCGTATCCCTCGCAGGCTGGCTCTCCCTCTTGCTCACAACAATGGCCACCGCGGCCGGCGGGACGCTTTTTGGGTCCTCCGATGAAGTTGGACAAGTTCCCAAAAGGGCGACCAGATTGGGGGCATATTACACGAGTCAAGGTTGGGTAGTTACAACTGGTTTTTGGCCGCCACGGTGTAGTGTGCGCAGCATACACAGCCCTTGATCTTGTCAACATCGTCCACTCAGAGCCGAACAGAAAGTACTTTGCCCTCAAATCAATGCATGGTGTGACTTTGGACTACCGAGTCCTGTATCACGCGGCACCTTTATCCAATTGCAAGGTTGGTACACTTCTCTCTGCGCCACACCATGCAAGCGAGACGCACGTCGACCAGGCTCTCAGCGTTATGGCCACTCAGATCGTTCGAAAGCCCGACTAGAGAGCTTGTGAGATAGTGCTCAGCCATCCTACCCGGAACATTGGCCTTTCAACTGGACGCCCCTCGCCGTCTCTTTATCCACAGCCTGGTTACCCGCTTCATTCTTAATCCCGGCCAAATCCGTTCAACTGCAGGAGAAAGGGCAAAAACTTCGCGGATTATTTCCCGTCCCTCCCTTCTCACAATTGCTGGGAAACGAGAAAATTACCTTCCACAAAAAAACACGAAGCGCAAGACCGGTTTCTCTAAAACCACTACTCCGAAGTGCAACTTGATAGCCACCACCGACCAAGCCGCCGTCGGCATCAATAGCGATGGGCGACACCTCATCCGCCACTTGGCGCTCGAACACGCGGAACCCCCGTCCCAACGATAGAGAAGGTCGAGAAGGAGGAATGGCGCTAGAGTTTGGAAGCAGCGACGACGACTACCCCTGGGAAGAACGACGCTTTGGCTGCCCGTATTACAAGCGGAATTCAGACCAGTACGAGTATTGCGTTATGCGACAGATCCCGGCGAGAACGAACTATGTACTGCGGCACATCCGGCGTTACCATTCACAACCTATCCATTGCCCGGTATGCGGTTTAGTTTTTGGGGAGCAATCAACGAAAGAGGCTCATATGAGAGAAAAGTCGTGTGAACCTTTCCAGTTCACACACCCGGGGGTAACTTTGCCCCAGCAGAAAGCACTGAAACACATCCCGCGAGATGTTTCACCGGCGGAAAGATGGTTTTATATATGGGACATTCTATTTCCCGGCGAACCCCGACCAGACTCTCCCTATGTCGACGATCCGATGGAGGAGATAGGGAGCCGGTACCTCAAGCGGCTGAACCAACAACAGCCTGGCTCCAGCACGACCGCCCCTCGTACAGAACACCGAGAGCAAGCGCCGGCAAGCAACGGTATCGCTCTTGAGAATGAGCTTGGATTCAAAGATTTTCATAACTTGCGAGATGACTTTGAGAGACCAGGACTCGCTCCGTATGACCAAGTCGGTCCTGTACTCCAACATGCTTCAGATACAAGTTTCCCAGTCCCGGGGCACCAAAGTGTGTATAGTCGGGAGTCTGGATCCAGAATGTGGCCTGGTCATTCCAAGTCTGGCTTCATCGGCAGTCCCCAACTCGATCCATATCGTTTGGGTGACAGCCGAGGTTATCTTCCTCACCCCGAACCGGTAACCAAGCTCAGGCCCCATGAGAACGGCCGTCGCGTCTACAATTCCGATGCTACACTCCAGACGCACACAGAGGTGGACGCGCAGGCGCAGCTTCCTTCTTTCCCCTTCGGGGATCCGCCTGAACATGTAATCAATTCGCTTCATATTCCAAGTTACTTTGAGGACACGACGGTTGAAGACATGGAAGTCGGCGGCGTACTTATCAGCCGTCACATACCCGGATCAACAATGGCGGTGGGCGAAGAGTGCGAGATGAAGGCACCCCCTCGTCTTGACCCGGAAGGCCAAGACAGAATTCTCACGCCGCCATGTACATGGCCTGCTTATCTAGACGAGGCACCTGTCGAAACTTTAGAAGTATCTCCAGACCCCGGACTAGGCATGCTCGACAAAACGCAGCCTCCGCCACATATCTTCGGGCCTCATCCCCAACTTGACGAAGCGGGTTCTAGCCCACATGGGGAAACCTCATGCCATGATTCTGGATACGCGAGTCTCGGAAGCCGTGACAAAGCGAGAGGGAAAGATGTCGACGATAACGCCAGCATCTATTCCATGGAGTCGATCTCACCCGAGTCGAGGAGCAGGTACATAACGGCGTTTTCCAACCGTCTGGGTCAGGACATCTGGAAACTGGCCCGCAACTCCGCAGTACCGGAGGGCTCCCGCGAGCTGCTGCTAGAATGGATTAAGACCTTCGCACTAAAGCTCCAGGGGGAGTCATCCACGAGGACGAAGCGCGAGGCCTCGGTCTTTATCCGCAAATACAGAAGGTACATAGAGATTTCCCCATCCCTTCATTCATCTTGCGCGTAACTGATATTTCCGGGTAAGAAACATTGTGGAGGAACTGGAATGGCTCCCGCTTGATGAGAAGGCAGAGCAATTCCCCGATGACGGTGAAGAAGAGACTCCCCGTCGGCCATTCCAAAAGCCCCCAGAAACTATTGGCCAGTGGCTAGGGGGCATTCATGAGCCCGAAGACCCAGAAGCCTCGAGCATCGCGAGTGATGACGAAGACGAAACGCCCCTACCGAATATCGAGGAGTACGAACAGTTCATACCGGAATCCAACGCGTATATGTGGCTCCTCTCCAAGATTGAGTGCCACAGCCAGCAGGCGGTGCAGGATGGGGACCCTCCGGCAGATATCGAAAACTACATCCGTACGCAGATCTTATCTCACCAGTCGCTCCGCACCTTCAGCCGACGGGAACCACCGCCACGAATAGTGCTGTCCTTCAAGCTCAACTGGCAGCCCCTCAAGTTTATCCAAGATCAGGGATACTACATCCCCCCGCATGAGGCCTTCAACCGCATCATCTGCCTGACCGGGACGTGGAAACAGGCTCAGGCAATGACGGTAGCCGAGTACATGGAACAGTCGTGGCCCTTGACGAATGGACCACTTCGGAGCCTACTGAAGGAAGTCCTAGCCCTTCCCCCCGGCACCACCCGGAACTGTACGTAGATCGTTTCCGTCGATTTAACTACTAACTAACTCTGGTACCCTGGCGCCTTTGCAGACACATTGCGGAATTTGTCGACGCTGAGATTCACGCAATATCACCCTCACTGTATTGTTGTCGCAAAAGGACCAGTGGACTTTGTATCAGAGGTTACCCAGCAACTGGCATGGCTGGCGTCCACCTTGCGTCCATCCCCCGTCCCGTTCGATGTGCTAGCATGCACGCCCAAGATCTCATCGTTCAATATTAATGAGCTCGTGGGGACTCATGGCAGTATATCCATATTCGCGACTTGCGATTTGGAATTTCCCATCGCCATGGCCCAGGAGATCAGCTCCTTCACGCCGGGATTTTGCTGGGCGAACCTCTTCCGGAACCCCCTCCTCGTCACTGGTTATCCGATCCGCCGCCGCGCCACTCCAGACACAGGCCTTGAGGTGTCCCTGGGCGTGATGGCCGAGCTAGTTCAGTCGTGGCAACTGACCGGTTTTGGCGAGAAGGTTATCCTGAAGGGATTCTGCTCTCTTCTCGTCGCCACAGCTGTCCTGACGGATGCCGTTACGTGGCATCTCTTGTTCGACTCTGCTGGGGAGCGTATCTCGTACTGTGACCCCAAAGTTGAGGAGGTAGGGTGCAAGATTCCAGAGGGCTTTGTCCTGCGAGAACTCGAGTCTCGCCGCCATATTATCGGGTGGTGGGCCGACATAAGGGAGTACACCGGTAAGCTAGATGAGCGACCTGACGCCACGGATCGATATAAATGTACTAACTAATACCCAAGGATGCCCCGCGGCAAATCTGGCCATAAAATCCTCCAACCTTCCACCTCCACCAGCGTCTATCGGCATCGAAAAGTTTTACATCGAAGGGGGCGCCAGCGCTGTTGCCGGCGCGATGATTTCACTGGGGAAGAGGGACAAGCCCGTCCGCATGTCAAGGGGCTCGAGATTTACGGATATGCTAGCCTGGGTCGCGGAGCAGCCGGTAGTCTTGTACGATTCTGGCGACCGGAGGGCCTGGTTGGTCGACGGGGCCTCGGCCCTGCTCCATCTCGTGCGAGCGTCGATGGAGAGAGACCGTGACAATCCGGCGTACAGTTTCAAGTGGAGGTTTGACGGTAATCTCCAAGGCGACTCCGCGGTCGAGATACTGACGCACCTCGACAACCTCGACATCAAGCTCTTTGTAGACGACCGACGGCCGGCCGACGAAGGCGGCATGGAAGACGTCTATTACTACTTCCGCGATAGAGTTAAAGACATCCTTCGGAACCTGGAGACCCTCATAGACTACCAGGTTCAAGCCGCCGCACGGGACGGCTACTGGATCTACCAGTCGGGCCCCATCATTAAGAAGACGGCCGTGGGCTTCGACTTCTGGGATGTCGCAAAGCCAGCCCCGTCCATTTCCCGGCGATACTACGGCCTCGACACGTGGGGTTACGGCTGGGTCGACTATATCCGCTCTATTAATGCTACCGTCATTTTCGGGAACGACCTCGGCGAGCTGATCCGAGCCGAGACAGCGGGTCCATGCCCCGACTGGGCGTCGATTCGCACAGGCCGGGACCTCATGTGCACCTCGATCAAAACGCTGAAGACCATACAGAAAGCAAAAATGGGGGCATGCCTGAGCCCAGGGGAGCTAACGGGCGACATGTTCTGGTCCTCGCGCTGCCCCCTATTTACGAAGTGTCCCTGCCTCTCTCTCCACCCGGGCGGCATCCCATCACACGTCGACCCCGTCCAGGTCCTCCTCCCAAAAGGGAAACTCGGGAAACTCCAGCTCGATGTGCCTACGAGCTGTGTCAAAGTCACCCTGGCCAACCTCGAGGAGGTGGGCGCGGTGGTGTTTGGCCACACGCCGTATCACAAGGCCGGGCGCCGACTGAAATACGAGAGATCCAGTGGGCGGGAGAGGAGCATCGTTGATACCCAGTCCAGTACCGGATCAAGCGACAGCCGAGTCGTGAAGAGTGCCTCGACTGTGAGCGGGATGGAGTCTTCTACAGACATTACATCTCCGCCAGTGTCGCAAGTCGGGTATGGGGATAAGAGTTCAGAAAACGAGGGGGACCCGGAGGAAAATCGCGTGGGCACGCGGAAGCGTAAACGGTCATGGTTCGGAGCAGAGTGGTTTAAAAGGTCACGTTTCCGGAAGTGAGTCGTATTGGCAGCCGTCATGGTTTGAAATGGATAGACGGGGGATGTTTGATCTTTTATATATAGTGCGAAACTACCCCGTGCGGCGCCACGCTGTCGCATTTTTTTGGGAATAATGGTTTGAGCATTTGCTATCACCAACTACATATTACCTCGGCCCCCAATGCTGTAAGCAAACCGTGAAGATGACAAGGATCCGTTTAACCTAGGACGATCCTCGAGAGTCATGTTCGTGATTCGGTTGCTGGGCCAGTCATTTTATCAAGGATCTCCAAATGGCCTTGCAAGCGTGGAATATAACATGAGATACGAAGGTACCCAGAAGCCCCCTGGACCACTCAACATAATAGCATATCGACAAATGTCTGTAATAAAGCCTCCAGCTCAGAGTGTGCGGCGCCTCGCATGGCACCTCCTGGCTCAGCGGTCTCCTATAGACGCATTATAGGGCCCACGGCCCCGTGCCGCAAACAACAACAGCACGCGCAAAATAGTGCATTTTAAAAGGGTTGGATAGAGTCCTTGAGATATAAAGAATGGAAATTCAAAGCTAATATACAGTGGCTCATAATCTAAACGGAGCCTACGAGGCTCCTCGGAAGCGGTTCTCAATAAAGGTGGCCAAGAACCAGAAACGGCCGTACATCAACCCTCCGTGCTAACAGAAGTTGCGTAACCCTATGTCATCTCGTCACCAATTAGTCGTTTAGTTCGCGAGGTCGATAACGATCTTCCCGACTTGCTTTCCGCTCTCAATGCGTTTATACGCCTCCTGGAATTCCGCAAACGGATACACCCGGTCGATGACCGGCTTCACCTTGTGCATATCCATCGCCTTGAGCATAGCCTCAAAGTCCGTCCGCGAGCCCACGGCCGACCCGCTAATAGTAAGCGACCGAGAAAGTATGTCGATCGGTGGCAGTCCACCGCCAAACCCGCTCGCGAACCCAATCAAGGCAATGACGCCGCGGACTTTGGTCGCAGCCGCGGACTTGACAATCGTCTTCTCACCCGCGATGTCGAGGAGCTTGTCGACGCCCTCGCCGTTCGTGAGGGCGAGGATCTCGCGGTCCCAGTCGGGGTGGGTGTTGTAGTTGACGACGGCCTCGACGCCCAGCTCCCTCAGCTTGGCGGCCTTCTCGTCCGACGACGTGATGGCCAGGACACGAGCGTTGAAGAGCTTCGCGATTTGGAGCGCGAAGAGCGAGACGCCGCCCGTGCCCTGGATCAGCACGGTCTGGCCCGGCTGGAGGGGCGTATGCATGTTGAGCGCCGTCCAAGCCGTGACGGCCGCACAAGGCAGTGAGGCGGCCTCGACGTACGACATGTAGTCGGGCACATGAACGAGGGCGTTCTCGTTGAACATGGCGTACTCGGCCAGCATTCCATCAATGAGGAACCCAACGCTGCTTTTGTGATACTCGGAGATAAACGGGCCGCCGACCCAGTCCGCGGCGCAGTTAATGGAGACGCGGTCGCCCTTCTTCACTAGCGTGACGTCTTTTCCGACCGCGACGACCTCACCGGCTCCATCCGACACTGGGACGACGTCCTCCTTCGTCTGGGCCGGATATTGCCCCTTGACGAAGGCCAGGTCGCGGTAGTTCAGCGAGGCGGCGTGAACCCGTATCAGCACCTCGCGGCGGCCGGGGGTCGGCACGGGCTCCTCGCGCACCTCGAGGTTTTTTTTGTCGCCCTGCTTGGCGGCTCTGACAGCCTTCATATGCGACATGGTTTGAGTGGTAGTTGACCGGTGTGCGTTGGCGCGTTGTAGTTGAATGTTCTGGAGTGATGATGGATTCGGTGGAAGAGAAATAGTTTAGTTGTCGGGTAGAAGAGGAGAGACGAAGGCGAGCTATATGTACTTCGGCATTCCGGGATCTCCGGTCACTAGTATCAAGTCACATCGTAGAATTCTCGACGTTGTTATCGAGTATTCGTAATAGGCTTCACGTAGATTTGGGGACGCTTGCGGAGTTCCGCCGCATAAGTGGTGGATAAAATTTATTGTGGGGATCTTTTACAAACCAGCTTCACAGTCACTAGCGAATCATATTTCCGCATTGACGCCGTGTCTTTCCTATTATGGGGCGCCGAGTTTACGATGTACTGCCTCTTCCCCAGACACCGACTGCTCACCATGTTCTCCTTTTCTCGTCCATACTTCAACCCAGGGCTTACGTATAGCAACGCATATCCCACCGGCTCCAATTCATCGCCTAATAAGGGCAGTCTACCTTACTAGGTACTAGAGGTTATCACAAAGCCAGGGAATACTCACGCTCCGTTTCCTAGAGCCGACCCGGTGGGCAAGGAAACGAGGCCACCTACGATGACTATTTCCCGTGATTTAGTCTACACAGCTTCAGTAAGTACTAGGGTGGGTTATTCCATGGCCGCAACGAACTTGCCGTCGGCGCCAAATTCCAGGAACGTTTAATCTTTAATCGAGGAAGAAATATTCCACTTCAGAAGGGTGTAGTAGAGCCCGAATATACAATATACGCAAGCAAAAGAAGTTCGGAGGATATAGCCCCTGGCCGGAGGTCTCCTGGCCCCGCCCCGGAGGCTTCGACCGAAGAGAGCGGATGCTTCTCGGCGTAGTCATCTTGGTACCTGGCCGCGAAAAGATACCACGAGTCTCCGGTGCCACGCAAGTGCCATTAAGCTATCGCCTGGAGATTTTGGCCTTTGCATAATGCCTAGGCTTAGGACAATACGTCGCAAAAGAGCAAAGCCACTAACAGAGTAGTTTCCAAGCGGGTCTACCAGCAGGAAGTTACCCACCCAGTCACGTAGGGGATCTTTGATAGTGGATAGCATCCACAATGATCTCGAGGAGCTCGTCCTCTAGTATTCAACGGCGGAGGAGCATTGCTCCTAATCTCATCTCACTTGACAGACACAGGTCGCTTATGCCCGCCGGGTTAGTACACTGGGGGATACATGCCGGACTTACCCTGGCATTGCAACCTCTACGTGTGTTAGCATCATCCTGCCTTACGTGGATACTCCTGCGTCTGGGATGTAAACCGCCCCGTCCGACTCAAAACAAGTCCGAACGCTGACAGACCGGTCTATAAAAAACTACCGATCCCACATCAAACAAAAAAACATGTCGCTTCGTTAAACGCTAGTTCCGCCCGCGTACTAATCACACATCATACAGAGTTAGAGTTGTCCGCGCACGACCACGCGGCCGACCCCCCGGACTCCTTGTAGGTCTCCATGATACCCACAACAGAGCCGTACGTGCCAGCAACCATCATGAAGCAGCCGGTCGCAATCACGAACACGCTCCAGAAGGACATCAGGGCCCACCTGACCGTGGGCTCCTTCCGGCCCTGGCTCCAGTTGTCGTAGAGCCACATGCACCCGTAAGGCTGGAACGCCAGCAGCGTACCTAACAGAGCGCCGATCAGGGACACCAGGCCGTCGAAGACAGGGATCGCGCTGGCGATGACGTAGGCGCTTATGGTGACGCCAGAGGTGCAGCCGAGCCAGACGGCCCAGTGGATCATGGAGTTGGAGGTGAGGTGCTTCGACCCGCGCAGGAAGCGGATGAAGAGGGCCTTGGAGGGGAGCTAGGCGAGGGTGAGCAACGCAGATGGATATCGCGGGGTAGGGAACAGGGGCTTACGTGAATGACCAGCATGGTGGTGACCCACAGGCCGGGGAGCGCCAAGCCATACGAGACCTTCTTCATCGTCGGACCAGCCGAACCCAGGGCCGGGGACGCGACGTAGGACCCACAGAAGTAGTAGACGACGACGCCAATAGTGATGTACGTTATCGTTACGCCGGACTGGCAGATCAGCAGCGAGCGGGTGTAGAGCCTCTGGTCGCGCATCTCGGAGACGATGTTGAAGAAGGCCGGGGTGCCGGCGTAGGCGAAGATGAGCGAGGACACGGCCCTGGTGCCCTCGGCGAAGGTCGGGCTCCCGATAAGCTTGTAGTCGGGGACCCACTCGCCCGTGTCGGGCGCGTCGGCCGGGCGGCCCTGGACCCCGACGGCGATGGTCATGGTGAAGACTTTTGGTAGGGTGAGTGTGGAGTCGGGAAATGGAGGGCTGGGGTGGGGCACGTACGGGCTGTGAGGATGCAGACGAGGCCGATCCAGGCGAGCCAGCTCAACCGGCCGAGCGTCCGGATGCTGGCGAAGCTGCCTCCCACGACGGCGGCGATGGCGACGAAGATGGCCGTGCAGGCGCCGTGCGTTGATAGCGAGTTTAGGCCAATGGATACGCTGAGCATGCCCGAGCCGGCCACGAAGATCCAATCTGGAGACAGAACACGCGTGAGTACTATGGTCCCAGTGGGTCTTCTCAGGTGCGCGAGGTTGGGGCTGCTTACAGAGGATATAGGCGCCGGAGAAGAAGTATCTACCGACGCGACCAAACAGCAGCTGGCCGACGTCCTCGATGCCGTAGACTTGCCGGTGTCGCAGCTTGAACACGCCAATCATGTAGTCCGACCAGGTGGTGATGGCGGCGACGGTGCACAGGCAGATGACGCCGGGGATCAGCCCTAGAGCGTCGAACGTTGCCGGGACGGATAAGACGCCCAGGCCGACCATGGTCTTCATCATTAACGCGACGGTTCCGAGCCAGCCAACCTGTAAAGCCAATGTTAGAGATTGCATACAATGTAGGCCATGTGGGCTTGGAGAGCGGGCTCACATTGCGGTAGTTGGGACCCCCCTCTGAGATCTCGCCGAAGACATCGTCTTGCTGCTCGTGGATTGAGCCTACGTTTGAGGCCTCCTCGTACTCTGGTACCGAGCTATCTCCGCGCTCGCACTTGTCTTCTTCTCCGCGCTCGCACTTGTCCTCTTTGAAGGTCGATATGCTTGCATAGGTAGGCAGGTGGTATATAGCCCGTGAGGAGAAACTGGGTGGTCTGGGTATTGTTTGGGTGCTGGCTGAGGATGGCCTGGGGGTGGTTTGGAGGAGTCGGAAGAAAGGGTATGAGAATGAAGTGTCTGGAGTCCGAAGAAGGAACTGGAGAAAGAAGGGTCTGGAGAAGAATCTGGGGAAGAGTCTGGGGAAATAATATACCCGGCACTGATAGTCTGGGGAATTATCAATCCGGTGTAGTCGGGTGCGGCTAAGCGGATATCTTAAGGGGGACGGAGGCCTTCCCGATGCCCGGAAAAGGTGCCGAGCGGATCTACCGAGGATATGAGGGCAAGACTAGGCGGGTCACCCTACGTAGCCAGCAGGCACGAGGGACCCTACTAGATGCGACGCCAAGGGTGCCAAAGGCTGGGGAGCCTTGGCCTCGGGGTTTTCTCCGGAGACTGGCATTGGTTCTCTGTGGAGGTGGAGAAGGTGGAGAAGGAACCAAGCGGGGCAGCCCCAACTGACGGAAGAAAACATCGTCATAGGCATGCCCATCCCTTCCGCTTTGCCACTGGCGCGGCCGAAGCAGGGTTCCGTTCCTCGGCTGTACCCACAATTGCCCCGACCATCTCCACACGTACGATTGGACGGCTTGCGCCTCTGTGCGGGGGCATTGTGGGGCGGGTTTCACCACCGGCATGAGGCCACTTTGTACCCGGCTATCGCCGACATTAAATGCCGCCACACAGTTATTCGCATCTGACTGCCAGCTCGAGGGTCAGGGGGGGCGTCTATCAGATCAAGGCGTTGACGGTGTCATGGAGCGAATGGATGGGAAAAGTCTACAGGCAAGTCTCGTAGGCAACGGATAAAGCTAGCAAGAGCCGCTATACCTAACAAATATGGGCTACAAACTTCGCACTATCCCACCATTGCCCCAGAAAATACTAGATCGGGTCCATTTTAGGCAAGAGCTTCAAATTACCCCGCTCCAAGTCTTACACGAGGTAGAAATTCCCCGAACCCCCGTCTCTCCTCAGTACACCGTCATACATCAGTGGCCAAACTCACGACGCTGGCGCCAAGTGCCACTTGTCCCCGACCCTGAAGCCCTCGGGGAACGGATCAGTCGGATGCACAAGCACCTGTTTCAGGCTCGTCATCCACGCGCTGCCCTTGACCGACGGGAAGACGGCGTCATACTGCCCCACCTTTGTGGTCCCGTGGACTCGGCCGATAAACTCGGTCCCGATGACGCTCCGATGGTGGAACGCCTGGTCCTTGGCGAGCTGGCCCCTGGCGTGGAGAACGGCTAGACGCGCGCATGTTCCCGTGCCGCAGGGGCTCCGGTCAAGCCGGCCGGGCGAGACGACGACGGTGTTTGTCGCCGCCTTGGCGTCGCCCACGTCCGAGAGGGGCTCGGTGAACTCGAGAATCGTGACGCCGCGGATTCCCGGGTTCTCGGGGTGGACCGGGTCCGTCTGTTCCTGCACCGCCTTCTTGATTCGCTCCCCCACCTCGACTAATTTCGCCCCCGCCTCGCTCTGGATCTTTAGCCCCACCGACGCGGCGTCGACTAGCACGTAGATCATGCCCCCGTAGGCAATGTCCACCTTGACGTCGCCCAGCCCTGGAACCTTGACCTCGATATCAAGGCCAAACACGAACGCAGGGACGTTAAAGAATTGCACCGCCTTACACTTCCCCGCCTCGCATTCCGCCTCGACAGTAACCAGCCCCGCCGGCGTGTCCAGCTTCACTGTCGTACTGGGCTCCCTCATCCGAATCATCCCCGTCTCGAGCAGCGCGGTGGTGGTGGCGACCGTGTTGGCGCCGGACATGGGCGGGTACTCCTCGTGCTCCATGATGATGAAGCCCGCGTCGGCCTCAGGGTTGCAGGGCGGGAGCACAAGGTTCATGCACATGGCGGAGCTGCCGCGCGGCTCGTTCAGGAGGAGCTGCCGGATGTGGTCCTCTTTCTCCCAGAAATGCCGCATCTTGTCGTACATTGACTTTCCGGGGACGTCGAGGACGCCGCCGGTAATGACGTCGCAAACTTCGCCGCCGCAGTGGACCCCGACGACGTTTATTATGCGTGTGGAGGACATGGTGATA
This sequence comes from Scopulariopsis brevicaulis, assembly GCA_017657125.1. Taxonomy (NCBI): domain Eukaryota; kingdom Fungi; phylum Ascomycota; class Sordariomycetes; order Microascales; family Microascaceae; genus Scopulariopsis; species Scopulariopsis brevicaulis. The sequence goes on from JAGFNX010000161.1 coordinate 103,675, forward strand.
GCTGTATTAAGGGGGACTTGTTTAAAGTCAGAGGGTGGATCAAAAATGAGGGTGAAAGTGAGTAGCAGAAAAATATCTCCAGTATGAGGGCACACACAGCTTTGGTCTCGTTTTGGTCCGGCACCACTGCCGTCCCGCAACAGTCCTCTTAAAGACGTCCCTGCGGCACTGCCCCGCACCTCCACCTCCGCAATTCGGACCCTCCCCCGGGACAACCCCCCCGGCTCTACCCCGCATCTCAACCAGCCGCCAACTACTCAGCGTCGCATCCGGTCGGGTTGACCTTCCCTCTCGAGCAATATCAACTTTCGAACCACTTTCATAAAGCCATCAGACTGTACAGACGACCACGAGCGATTCCACAGACCTTCACAACCGAAGGTTACCCTGAAGAAGACACGCGAACAAACAGCGGAGATCCAGCTTTCATCGCGGGCAATGACAAACGCCGTCTTCCTCAGCGAGTCGGTGACGCGCGGCATCCTCGTCAACCTCACCCGCGACAAAATCATCACCATCCAGAACAAACTCGCAAAGTCGCTCTCGGACGTCTCACTAGGCGACGAGAGCGCATACCAGCCCGAAGCAAGCCACGTCAACCGCCCCAGCGGGCAGCGAACGCTCTTTAGGCCCTTCACCTCGCCCACCAGCGTCGGCACCAAGATCGTTGTGGAGCCGGCGCCCGGTCCTTCCGGGGAGAGGCCGCCCATCCAAGGGATCGTCGTCGTGTGTGACCAGGATGGCGTTCCCACAGGTATCCTCGGCGCTGAGGAGCTGACGGGGTTCCGCACCGCCCTGTCCGCCATGGTTCCATACATGTGGAGGCGCCGGACGGGGAGCGTCGTGGTCTTTGGGGCGGGAATGCAGGCTCTGTGGCATATCCGCCTCGCGCTGGCGCTCCGCGGCTCCGAGATCGAGACCATCACCGTGGTGAACCGTTCAATCTCGAGGGCGCAGGCACTTCTGGAGAAGGTCCGAGCGGAGAACCAAGACAGGTGGGGCTCGCAGTGTACATTCCACTGCTTGGACCCCAGCAGCCCCGGTTACGACAACAAGCTCGAGACGCATCTGTCTGGTGCAAACGTCATCTTCTGCACCGTCAGATCCACAAAGCCCCTTTTCGAAGCCCGCCTCGTAACGCAGGGTAGGTCCGACGACCATGGCGCGTTCCTGTCCGCCGTCGGGTCGTGGCAGTCCAGCATGATGGAATTAGATCCCGCGCTATTGCAGCACGCAGCCGGCATGATGCGAAGCATGAAGCCTGGCGCAGTGGTTGCGGATGACCGCGACTCTGCGCTCAAGAACTCGGGCGAGATTGTCCAGAGTGGGATTTCCGGCGAGGACTTTGTTGAGGTGGCTCAGGCGCTGGAGGTCCGCCGTCAAGGCGCAGGATCGGACCGGCCGCAGCTGGGAAAGGCTCTTGAGGAGGGTCTCCTTGTTTACAAGAGTATCGGAGTGAGCGTTACGGATCTCTCTGTGGCCAACGCGATTCTCGAGTTGGCGAAGAGGAAGGGACTGGGTGTACCGTTGAACTGAGAACGCGGCGTTTGGTCGCGAGCGCCTCGCTGGATACACTGCACTTTAGTTACAAAAATATATATCATTGTCTTCTCATTCGCCGGTCCGTATAGCGGATGGGATCTGACCACCTCCGTCTTTCCACCGAACATTCTTAAGATACCCTCGAAACTGTGTGTACCACTCGCAAGTGGACCTTGGTACGATACCATGTCTGAGGCTTCCTTCTTCCACGACCATTGAATTATGCACGCATTTACTTTCGGGTGGACCTCCACCTGAGGCTTACGTGGCAACCGTCGTAGTTCTTCCCCCCAGGTTGTCCAAACCTATACGACATGATGATCGCTCGCCACGACAATCCCGAACACCGATCGAGGATTCTATTTCTGTATTAGGCAGGTAAGGTAGCGCTGCAGCATTCTGACGTTTATGCCTGCGGCATACTGGGATGGGATGTTCAGTCGCGGGTTGTTCCCCGACAATCAATGATCCCGGAGGGTTGCATTCAACGGGATTCAAACCGGTCGGAAGTGCTCGCGACAGAGGTTCGGGAGGGCACCCGACACCACCAATCGGGGAAACCCCAGCTACCCCGCATACAAGGGAGCACTCCCGAGAAACGGATGGGAGGGTGGGGGGATACGACGTAACTATGCGGGGTAGACTCCCGGGAAAGGCACCCTTGCAGCCGTGCCACACACATGACGAGGTCGCATTTTGTATCGTGATTTCCTCGTGACACGGTTGAAGCCCAATCCGTCTTACCCGACTCGGGCAGCTTTGGCTCGGGACGATCTGCAGAGGCGCGGGAACACAGCCGGTGCGGGCGGCGGTGACCGGCGGACTCGTACCCAGTATTAGTCCCCAGTTGGTTTGTACGGTCCAGTCGGGGTGGCGTCTGCAGCATCCAGCCCGTTTTATGGAAGTGAGTGAGCAAAGCCGGGGAATCTTTGTCACTGGTGGTGCGTCGATACTCAGCTTCTGGGGGTTTCGGCTATAGTGAAAGCGACTGCTAGGCCACGGTTCCCATGAGCTATACCCGGTCTAAAAACTCATAAATAGTGAGCTTGCGTCGAGTGATACACATAGTTCCTAGGTCGCTGCGTGGAGAGGGGTTATGCTGGAGGTCCGGGGGAAAAAAGCGATCCAAAGCGCAGGTTGGAGCATCCTGGCTGTCACAACAACCCCGGCCAGGATGAAATATCAAGTGCGGAAGGCAAGAGTATGGGCGTATAGGTGTCTACGTTAGGAATGATATTGGTTTAGTAAGGAGGGACATGTATCCCAGACTTGTCAGGTCTGCCAGTCAAGGGAATATAGTTGTACATCGCCAGAGCGAACGTAAATCGCCAGAGTGTATGTCCCATCTGCGCACTTGAGGTCCAGCAAGGGCTCCGTCGTGATCCATACACAGATTGGTTTACAGAAGGAATGAGTAGAGTTCACTAGCTGAGATAGCTGGGCAGTGGCGGAGATAGAATCCGTAATTTGAGCTTATACAGTAGTCTCACTCTGGATAACCCCCTAGCTTGGGTTTGTGAAACCCTCCATGTGCCTCGCACGTTTTAAATACACGCGGTCACCATACCGGAATACGAGCAGTCCATAATCAGCGGGGTTTAGTAGTGGTACAAGAGGGAAGTCTAGTGGCGGCGGTTATACGCGGATCCTCTGGCCACTCCCGTAGCTCCCGCTCTCCTCGCACGGCATCCCTCGACCACCCACACGATCCCCCACTTTTGGGACCACCGCAGTGGACAACCTGACACGACTCCCAGGAGCCTATACATCCAGAAGACGGCTCTAAATCCGGCCATCGGGGACAAATGACCGATTGATGGCGTCCGGCACACGTGTATAATGCGAGGCGTGTCGAACGGCAGGAGGTGGGCACCCGTCGGAATGCGAGCCGACCCTGAACTGAGGGGTAAACTCTCACTGTGGGTGTGTAGACTCTCATCACATGGACTGACGATGGCTGGATATTAGTCCATTATACGGCACTAGCTCGTACAAACAGTATGTGGTGTCGCGGGTATAAGAGACGGTCGTCACTGTCAGGAGCTCTGGTCGCCCTCAATCGTTCAAGTCTCTGTGTCAAGGATTCCTTTGATAATCGATAGTGTAAGGCAACTCTAGCCACCATGAGCACCGTCTTCCAAGCGGTCATGCCGCAATTCGGCAGGGTCCTGCCACGCCACACCACGGCGGCACTATCCCTCAACCTCCCCGCACCAAAACAACGACGAGCAAGCAGCGGCATAACCTACCAAGTCGCCACTCCTCGCAAGCCCGAGCCATCCCCTCTCTCAGCAATGCCGGCCTCTACCCTCCTCAGATCCCTCCTCGTGGCCACCATCTCCGCAAAGCCATACCTCCTCCGACCCTCTCTCGCCTTCCTTACCTGGCTCACTCGCTCAGAGGGCGGCCTCTTCTGGAACGTCGAGCGGAACCCCCTGCTCCGCGCGTCCCTGAAGAACACGTTCTACAAGCAGTTCTGCGGGGGCGAGTCCATGACGGAGACGAAGGAGCATCTTCGCCGGATGAAGGCGCTGGGGTACAGGGGCACGATGCTGCAGAACGCCAAGGAGACGGTATTCGACTACAACAGTAAGACGGCGCACGGACTTGGCTTAGAGAGTGCCGAGGACGGGGACGCGAGCCAGTGCAAGAGCATCAAGGCGTGGGGCGAGTCCACCTTGGATACTGCCTCAGTCCTCGGCGACGGCGACATCCTTGCTTTCAAGTACGTATGCCTGGGTTGAGGGCCATTATCCAGAGCTGACCACAGATTTTACAGGTTTACAGGTGGAGGTCCACTGGTGACAGCCGCACTCTCCGCCGGGCGGTTGCCCCCTAAGCCCCTGATGGATATTATGCACGAGGTCTGCAAGACATGCAAGGAAAAGAACGTGCGCATTCTCATCGACGCCGAGTCCCAGCATTACCAGAAGGGTATCTTCCTGGTGGGCATGGAGCTCGCGCGTAAGTATAACCGCGACGGGTACGCGATGGTCTACAACACCTACCAGGCCTACCTCAAGAGCACCCCGGATACGATCTCAAGGCACCTGGAGGATGCGGTCGACGGGGGCTTTACCCTTGGGCTCAAGCTTGTGCGGGGCGCATACATGGCGTCCGACGACCGGGGCCTGATCCACGACACGAAGCAGGAAACAGACGACGCGTACAACAACATCAGCCAGGCGGTTATCAAACGGAGATTCGGCAAATTCGGCGAGGAGGGCGGCGTCCCCTTCCCCGCCGTCGACCTCTTCCTCGCAAGCCACAACAAGGCGAGCCTAGTCGCCGCCCAGAAGACGCACCAGGACCGCGCGTCCCACGGCCTCCCGACCGTGCGACTCGACTTTGGGCAGCTGCAGGGCATGTCGGACACGCTGAGCCTCGGGCTGATCCAGAACAGGAACGAGGGGGCCGGCGTGGTGCCCAACGTGTACAAGTGCTCGACGTGGGGGACGCTCCGTGAGTGCCTCGCGTACCTCATGCGGAGGGCCGCGGAGAACAAGGATGCGGTGTCGAGGACGACGGATGAGTATGCTGCTCTGAAGCGGGAGGTGAAGAGGCGGCTGGGGTTTTCTTCGTCGAGCGTCGTTTGAGCTCGGGTGTGGTGTGGTTTATGGGGATGGAGGGGTGTTGGAGGGACAGGGCATGATCAATGAAGTAGCACGATTCGCGAAATCACGATATTCATTTTTTACATTAGTTTGGGTTATGTGACCATATGTGACTCTCGTCGGTATTGTCGTCTTGCGTAGCCCTTGCGGGTTGTTGACTTGTAAAATTACCTTTTTATTTTACTTATGCGAGGAGGAACGGGGGGCATAATGCAATGTAACCTCGCCGAAATGTTACACCACTGGAGGTCCGGTGGAAAGGGGATGAGCGAAGATTGCACGTCGGGCGAAGACGGGAAATGAACCACACACCAACGATACGACATCTCTAAGTAGAGAAATGTAACCCAAAATGAATGCGGCCAATCACGAGCGAAGCGTACCTCTGATTGTGAAAAATTGGCTTTCAAGTCTATCTGGTTCCTACTCTAGAGAAGTCCATGTTCGCCTTTGCGTGTAAGTCGTCTTAGCTTACGCCCAACGATCCGCGCATCCTCTCCCGTAAATCCTTATTAACCACGATCCCAATGCCAAAGGCCGGGACAATCCTAAGGCACCGCGCTACCGTTGTCGATGGGATGTATTCCCGTATCCGAGAAAGCCTCTGCAATGGCGATGCGCCGTCTCTCCGGCTGTAGTAATCTAGCCCGACAACATGGGCTGGAGTCGCACCGATCTGAGATAACATGGGCACCGTCAACTGTGAGATCACAGCCCTGGACGCTGCGTCAGGCACGAGTCGGTGCGGTATTATTTCTGACACCAGGCTCGGCATGGTAAAGGACCCAAAGGCGGTAATGGCGTCCCTGACGAGGAACGCCGCGGTCGGCGCCCGTGTAGAGGCCTTCGCGAGCTGCTTCCTCGCCGCGTCCGTTATTTGAGTTGCCGTCTTAGCCCCAACCGGGGACCCGAATAGCTGAGAGTACCGCACGTCTTTCCAGAGACCTAGCGGCACGTTGACGCCAAAAGTGGACGCAAAGACGATGGAGCCGACCACCTTCTCGCTCGCGAATTCCGCGGAGAGGCTCTCGGAGGCGTTGTTGACGACGTAGGTCGTCCCGTATAGCGCAAAAATGATTCTTAGGGAGGGAGAGGAGAGGAAGCGGATCGGGTGTCGTATCGCGGAGATAGCGTTCTTCTTGAGTTGGCGTAGGAGTGGTTGGCGTGTTGCTGCTTGTTCGACGATAGATCTGCGAATCCGAGAGTAAGTAGTGCGAATTTCATGGAGCAACGTTTGTGAGATAGTCTTGCGCCTTACCTACCTGTCCATTATGGCCAGAGCTGGCGATATCAGCATCGCGGAGATACCGCTGGCCACGATGTCGGCCGAGAGGCGCTTGGCGAGGATGCCGCCATTGTATGGCTGCTCCATTTCCATCTTCATCTCTTTCCTTGAAACCAAAGTAACGTGTGCGGGTGGTGGCAGGGGCCGTGTAGGCTAACAAGGGCGGCAATAATAATTATGCGATGATCAATAATAACACGATACTCCGGCGCCGGGATGCGGTCTACTTGGGACGGGAATCTAGACCAGACAATCCCTGCCAATACCCCTGTCGCAACGGCATCCCTAAGTCGCCGTCTCGATGCAAGTGGTCATGAGGCCAAAACGCCACTCTGCACTATGCTACGCCGCGGGTGTCTTCCCGACGGTACAACCCCGCACCGGATGCGGCGCCGAGTCTAGATCGGCGAATGCGGGGTACCGTATGCACCCCCGGGTCTGAAGCCGTCAGTCCCGGAGCGCGACATGGATTCCCCGCACGCAACTTACCTGTACATTGTACCACTTGGGCTCGCTAGCGTGACAACACATCGATGCCTATATCATTGGAGCTTTCATTCTACGGTTCTGCTTTACTTTGTCGATTCCTCTCACGCTCTCCCATCTCTCTGACACGAATACATTCTCTTTTACGAATCCATTATACCATCTTTCCACTTCCGATATAATAATCAGACTACAATGTATCTAGCGAGGAACCACGTCCGGAGCCCTCGGGTCTCCAGGGCATTCTTCGGCGCGTCGGCGAGGACATACGCAACTGTGCCATTCCGACTCCCCGCCGAGAGGAATGAACCTAACGTGAGTACCCTCTGTCGAGGAGGCCCGTCATTCGTGCCAACTCCCAAGATACTAACCTCCCCGCCCTAGCCCACGTATGAAAAGGGCTCCAAGGAGCGGGCCGCCGTCGAGACTGCCCTCCGCAAGCTCCGCTCCGAGCTCCCCGTCCGAAGTGACATGTACTACAACGGCAAGGTTCAGCCCGTATCCAAGTCAGACGACCAGACCATGCCCTCAGACCACAAGCAAGTCTTCACAAACTACCCGCTCGCTACGAGGGAGCAGGTCTCTACTGCTATCGATTCCGCACTAGCGGCCAAGAAGGGGTGGCAGGAGATGCCGTTCGTCGACAGGGCGGCCATCTTCCAGAAGGCGGCGGACCTCGCGACTACAAAGTACCGCTACGAGCTCATCGCAGCCGCGATGTTGGGGCAGGGCAAGAATGTCTGGCAGGCCGAGATCGATGCCGCAGCCGAGCTCGCGGACTTCTTCCGGCTTAACTGCCACTATGCTGCTGAACTCCTCGGCAAGCAGCCTACCCGTGGTAGTGACGGGGTATGGACGTGAGTACAGCCAAGCGACCCACCTCCCCGACGGCGAATACGTGTTTTTGCTAATTCTGTCTCTAGCCGTCTGGACCACCGCCCCCTCGAAGGCTTCGTCTACGCCATCTCTCCCTTCAACTTCGCCGCCATCGGCGGCAATCTCATCTCCGGCCCCGCGCTGATGGGCAACGTCGTTCTCTGGAAGCCCTCGCAATACAACATCTACGCCAGCGCCATCATCTACAAGATCCTCCTCGAGGCGGGCCTCCCCGCGGATGTGATCCAGTTCGTCCCCGGCGACGCGGACCTCGTAACCGACGTCGCTCTTAGCCACCACGACTTCGCGGGCCTAAACTTTGTCGGCTCGTCGGATGTCTTCCGGTCCCTGTATGCTAGGGTCGGCGAGGGGATCGGCAAGAGGACGTACCGCGAGTTCCCGCGGGTCGTGGGCGAGACGAGCGGCAAGAACTTCCACCTCCTGCACAACACTGCCGACATCACCAGCGCGGTGAACCACACCATCCGGGGCGCCTTCGAGTACCAGGGCCAGAAGTGCTCCGCCACGTCCCGCGCCTACGTCCCCGCCTCCAGGGCCGAGGAGTTCATCTCCGGCCTCAAGGAGGGCGTGAAGGGCATCACAATGGGCAGCCCCGACGGCGACATGGGCGCCTTCATGGGCCCCGTCATCCACCGCCGCTCCTTCGACAAGATCAAGTCCATCATCGACACCTCGAACAAGGACCCCTCACTGAAGCTCCTGGCGGGCGGGACCTATGACGACTCGGTGGGCTTCTACGTGCAGCCGACGGTGTACCAGGCCGAGGCGCGCGACCACCGCCTCTTCAACGAGGAGATCTTTGGCCCCGTCCTCGCTATCCACGTGTACGAGGACGCGGAGTGGAGCGACGTCCTGAAGAGCGTGGACCAGAACGGCGGCGGCCTCGCGCTGACGGGCGCCGTCTTTGCCTCCGACCGCGCCGTTATTCGCGAGGCGGAGGATACCCTCCGGTACTCTGCCGGCAACTTTTACATCAGTAAGTTATTCCCACCACCCCCGTCCCTCCGATTTGGCAGTTCAGATGGCTGACGAGTGAACGATAGACGCCAAGACTACTGCCGCTCTGATCGGGCAGCAGTCCTTCGGCGGCGCTCGCGGCAGCGGCACCAACGACAAGGCCGGCAGCGTCGACGCCGTGCGGCGGTTCACTAGCCCTAGGACGGTCAAGGAGGAGTTTGCCCCTCTGGATCACTACACGTATCCCAGCAATGACTAAAATAGCGGAATGGTTGGCTTAATGTGGGAACGACGACGGATACGTGTATCTGGGTCTGGATAAAGGTAGCTTATGGGAATAACGGTCTAGAAATTAAATGTGATTATGAACGATTCAATACGCTTTCCGTGCTTTCTACTACGTCTCGATGTTACACTCCTTGTAAAAGCCATTCCTTTACATCCACGCTAGTCATGATCGCCTCTACGTATTTTAGGAGATATTTGGCATGCATCAGAATTGCAGAAAAAGACGCTAGTAGAACATAGCAGCAGAGTCACGCTGATGACCTAGTGATTGTCATCTCTAACATCAATGCGTTTTTATAATCTTTAAAACATCTCGTCAACCTAGCCATTAATCGTGAACATCACCATTTAACGAGTACAGCTGTGAAAGAAGGCGCCAGGACGCCAATGGGTCACGAAGAACCCACTACCTCTACCGATCGCACAAAATGACAGACAACGGCGGGATCGTCAGATCAAGCATACGCCGTGAGGGGCCGATGAGGGGCAAGTGGCCCCATTTCCCATCGGAAGGCCTCCCGCCCTCGTATTACCCCGCCGGATGGGCTCCCGTAGCGCGTAATCCTTGCATGTCGTGCAATGCGGGCCGCCCGGAGCGGCAACTATCGGCCCCGGACGCTGGAAAGGACCCCACGGGGTTCGTTTGTGACTAGCCCGCGTGAGGATAAGTGCAGCGGCAGTCAATATTTCACGTAATTATCTCATAATCCGCTCTGCGAGATGCAGATCATAGTTAAGTCTCCAAGTTTCTCCAAATTTCTCGAGGCGCTGGCCTTTTTTCTCCGTCGCGGCGCGCATTGAATCGGTATCCTAGTTACCTGACGCAGCTGCAGCACCATTACCACTACCACTACCACACTCACCACCGCCAAACCAGTTTCGTCTCGTTAGCATCGTACCTGCAATAGCACTGTCGCCATGGTTGTCTCAAAGTCCGACCCCATCGTCATTGTCGGCGCCGGCGTCTTCGGGCTGTCCACGGCCCTTCGCCTATCTGAGGCTGGATACACCGACATCACCGTCCTGGAGAAGGACTCGTCCGTTCCGTCCCAATTCTCGGCCGCAAACGACCTGAACAAGATCATCCGAGTCGAGTACGAGAATCCGTTCTACACGGAACTATCATTGGTATGTGCCGGCGCACCCCGCTTCCCCCCCTCCGGCCCCGGCCATTAGAAAGAAGGAGCTTGTGCTGACGAGGGAAAAGGACGCCGTCCGCGGCTGGCAAACGCCCCTATTCGCCCCCTACTTCCACCAAACCGGCTTCCTCCACTGCGTTTCCGGTGACGCCCCGGACAAAGCCGTGGGAACACTCAACCGGTTCCGCGCCTCGGCCGAGAACCACCCCCAGGTCCGCAAGCACGTGGCGCCCCTCGACGGGCCGGAGGATATCCGGCAGCACTGCTGGCAATACAACGACGGGCCGCTGACGGGGTGGCACGGGTACTTCAACCGCCTGGACGGGTACGCGCACTCTGCTGACGCCCTTGTTGGCGTGTTCAACGCGGCCCGCGACCGAGGTGTCAAGTTTTGCCTCGGCGACGGCGGGGCTGTTTCTGGGATGGTATACGCAAAGGGGGCCGACGGCAAGCGCAAGGCCACCGGCGTGAGGACCAGAACGGGCGTCATCGAGGCCAAGCTCATCATCATCGCCGCCGGCGCCGCTGCAGCCCGCCTGGTCCCAGAGTGCGGCCAACAAGTCGTCGCAAAGGCCTGGTCCGTCGCGCACGTCCAGCTGACGCCCGACGAGGCGTCCGCTCTCCGCGGCATCCCCGTCACCTACGCGCGCGACCTCGGCTTCTTCTTTGAGCCGGACCCTGAGACGAGGCTTTTGAAACTGTGTCCCATGGGCGGCGGGTACGTCAACACGGACCCTAAGACGGGGGTGTCCCACGCGCCGGAGAGGCCTGGAGACAGCAACTTCATGCCGCTTCGTGACCAGAAGCAGATCCGGAGGCTTTTGGCGCAGACGCTGCCTGAGTTGGCGGACAGGCCGCTTGTGAAGCAGTACCTGTGTTGGTTCGCTGATACTAGCGACTCGGACTTTATCGTGGATTATGTGCCGGGCACGGGCGAGTCCGTTTTGCTCATGTCGGGGGACTCGGGGCACGGGCTCAAGTTTTTCCCCATTGTCGGGGACTGGGTGAGGGATATGCTAGCGGCTCCTGGTGGCCAGCAGCCCGTGGCGAACTTTAAGTGGAAGACCCCGTCTAAAAAGGGGGGCTGGGGCGACGATGTGAGTTGGCGATTGGGTGAGACGGTGGAGCTGAGGGACCTAGAGAACCCCAAGGGCTCCAAGTTGTGAGAATAGGAATGGCGTTTGGTGATGTAGATAGCTAGGAAGTACAGTTATTCATGAAGTTTTGCTTAAGAGTCAAGTAATAACGGGGCTTGTCCCTCAATTAGAGCCCCATTTCCAGACGAACTGGCGACGCGCTATTTCGGAACTGGCCTGGGGAATAACGGGTAGGTCTCGGCTGTTACACATGGACCAGGTTTGTAGCCACGGGCTGCATGAGCGTCTGCTTGACCCGATAGCCAGACTATATTTTGTTATGGCTCTATCCGTTAGACTTAAGAACATATGTGCTGTCCGAACGTGCTTGCCGAGAGGTACTCCGACTATTCTCGGGGACAGTTCCCCCGTATGCAGAGTAATATTCACTAGGTACATCGATAGCTCCATCCGGTAGTTGCATCAGAATAACGCACCATCTCTTCCCGAATGGCTATGCCGTAACAAGCCTAGGGGGCACTCGCTACCTAAATACCCCAGGTTACCCCGCATTTGCGGTGGGGTTATACACGGGCGCCTAAATATAAGGCCCCGTACTATCCGGCACTTCCTCAAGCCGCCGACCTTCCACAAACTGCCTGACGCTAATCACTGGTGCGCCTACTCTGCTAGTCAGAGATAATATCGAGGCATCGTTGCAAACGGAGGAGTTGCGGTCGACCATGGAGTCTACCTCGCCCAGTGCTCGGGACCGAGTGTCCAAGCGGTCCTCGAATGCGTACGCCCCTCTCAGGCCGATACTGATAGCTCGCGCCGTGCCAAACTTGCCCTGCAAAGGCTTACTCTATTTAGATGTGCGCGGTGTCGTCGGCAAAAGATAAAATGTTCGGGAATCCAGCCGTGCGGGAGCTGCGTCAAGAGGCAGTTGTCGTGCGAATTTGACTACCGGGATCAGAGGATAGTCGTATCACGAGGGTAAGACCCCATCCATTTCCTTTGGCTTGGTCCGTTCTTCTCATTATCCTCACAGCCTTCGGCATGGGGACTGACTGTGGTTTTACGTCATTCACGCACAGCTACATTATGGACCTCGAAAAGTCGATCGAGGAGGCAGAGCAGCGGGGCATTGCTAGGAGAGTCGCCCACGACTCGGAGACGGGTGACCCAGCTGCGTCGCACTTTGACAAGGATGCCGGGTCAGCTCATCACCCGGGTGCCGGCCGTCTTTCTTACGCGAGGGCAACGAGCGATGCTGCCTCCATCGCTGCAGAGACACGTAGCCAAGGGGCCCAGCCCCAGGCGAGGGGAGCTTCCCCTCAGTTCGCATATCCCACGCCTGCGCTGGGAGGTCCCGAGTGTCGGGAGACACCACGACCCGAGCAGCGCGAAGACTCTGATAGGGAGTCGTCGGCGATTGATAACCCGCTAGCCCTTCGACACCCAGAGTTCACGACATCCGCCGAGGGAACATCATGTACGTGCACCTTCATACCGCTACCCCCTATTTTCCGGCCATCCGCTAACTATCGCACATAGACTACCTCGGGACATCCTCCAACTGGTCCTTTACCCGACGCGTCCTCTCCCTCACACACGAACACGTCTACAACACACCCCTCCCGCCGCAGAGCCTCCTCTTCGACGGCGCCGTCTACAATATCGACTGGTCCAGCTCCGAGGCCGGAGGCCAAAACACATGCAAGGCGGTGCTGCCCACTCTAGACCACGCCATGTACCTAATCAGCACCGTAAAGTTCGCCTGCGGCCAGCTCTTCCACCTCTTCGACGACGACGAGTTCATACAGTCCTGCCGCGAGTTCTACGCCGACCCCAGACCCGACACCTCCCGGACGAACCTGTGGTACGCCCACTTTTACCTGATAATGGCGCTCGGGCAGGCTCTTCAGTCGCGCCAGAGACAGGAGAAGCTGCCGTACGGCTACGAGCTGTTCTACTCCACGTTTCAGAACCTTCCTAGTATGGGTGTCCTCATGACGAAGCCTATTGTCGGTATAGAGATACTCTGCTGCGCGGCGTTGTACCTGCACTGCATCGACCACAGGCACTACGCTTACACCGTCGTAAGGACCGCCCCACCTCCATTCCTTCCTTCCTTTCCGTCGAACTTCCAACGTTTTGAAACTGGGCCACGACTGACATGGCCCCAAAGATAGGAGACGCCATGAGAATTGCGCTCTTCCAAGGTCTGCACATAAACATGCCAACCCTCCAACTAGGTGACCACCACGTCGAGCGGTGTCGTCGCGCGTGGTGGACCCTCTACGTCCTGGACCACGAGATGACGCTCCTAATGGGCCTGCCCATGGCCATCCGCGAAAGCGACGTGACCTGCCCCCTGCCGACCTTTTCCGGCTCCAAGGAGCGGGTGGCGACGATGGACATGCAGGTGAAGCTGTACCGGATCCTCGCCAACGCCAACGATAGTAAGGCTCACTGTACCGGCTTTGTATAGCAAAGTATGCGTGTTTGCTGACTTTCGCGCTCGTTCAAGGTTTATACGGCAATGGCGGGCATGACGATGGCCTGAGCCGTACCTACACGACCCGGGCGAAGGACGCCCTCGCGGAGATCGCCGAGCTCTCCGATGAGCTGAGGACCTCGTTCCCGCTGTATCACGGGGAAGTCATGAGTGGCGTGTCGAGGATAGCATCGCACTTGCACCTCTTGTACCATCGGGTGGGTGACTGCAACCCCTGAATAACGTCTTGTCTTGAGTCCGGCTCGATGGGTCTCTTCGTCGCCTGGCCCAACTAATACGGAAACTCGTAGTGCATAATAATCGTCACGCGACCGCTATTATTAGCCCTTCTAAAGCACCGTCTCTCGTCCTTCGATAGCTACCTCAACTCACTAAACACGATGCGGACGGCACGGAACCTAATACACATGTGCATCGACTCGTCTCAAAAGATGGTTAGCATCCTAGACTGCCTGCTGAACCAGGGTCTGATCAGTACGTCCTCTCCCGTGTCTTCTCACATTTTCTATGATATCTCTGGCCCCAAACTCAATGTCACACGATCTCGTCCTGACGTTTCGGCAGGCCCTTTCCTCCATTATGACATGGAAGCCGCCTTCGTCGCCTCGACACCCCTCATCCTCGGCCCCGTAATCGACCCGCAGCTCTCCAACGGAAACCAGGCGTGGATGCGCAGAGCGTACGCGATATTCGACGACATGATCACCAGCGGGAACCGCGTCGCCGGGTTCCGCAAGGCGGAGCTACAGCACCTCGACGAGGTGGCGAGGCTCGTCACGACGGGCGGCGAGTATCAGGCGTCAGGGGCGTCGCGCGTATATACGGGGCCACCTATGTTGGAATCGGCTGCCTCTGGGTCGAGGATGACGGACATTGGATCGGAGTCGGAGTTGTCGCTTGAGGCGGATATGCTTCTGGGGGATTGCTTCCTGGATGGGCTTACAAAGGAGAGTATTCTTGGTGTGGCGGAGTCAATCACTGACGAGGACATGGCATGGATGTATGACACCGTCGTGGTGGAGGATACATAGTAGATATCGGTCGTGAAGTTGAAAAGGTTGAACATGGCGTTGGGAAGTCGGAAACACCGCTCAATCTCGTGGTTGGGCTAGATGCAAGGGCGTTGTCGTCCGTCTGTTTTCCGGAGGTAACTATCTGCACGGTTCAACGCGTACACCGATGCGTCCAAGTATAAAATCCAAGCATGGAACATGGGCAGCGGTCCATGCTCGGGGAAGACGCAGTACATACGTAGTAGTGATTCGGGCACGACATCAAACAAATAAGTAGAGTAGATGTGGAGCCGTGGTTAGATCAAAAGGTGAATCTAGCTTTCGAGCTGTGTCCAAATAGATCTAGCCTCCTGATTAACTAGGTCGAGGACCTAGTTGTTTGGTCGTTTGACTGGGAAACCAGTCCGTGGGCTTTCGAATAGGCTACACTTCTAATTGCAGGTGGGTTTCTGTGGCATGTTCGTCGTCTGACTTAGAGATATCGTCGCAATTCAAAGATGCCAGCCGGTATTGAAGATGTCCTGTCACTGGCAGTTTCCGAAATTCAGATTGGTTAGACTAATTATGGTGAGCATAGTAAAGATGAATGATTCCGATCATGATGGTTTAGTCCGGTTATAGTGTTTGTTCATATCTCCTCACTCCTATTTCATGGTTGTTCATTCTCTCCCGTACCATCGCCAGCGCATCTTCGCATACAGACGCTCGATCCGCCTGCACATCAACACTAACAACGTCAAATTCGTCCTCTCCAGGTTCCTCGAGGCACTCCAGCTGGCTGCGGACCATGCTCTCCTTCATGTAATGGCCCACCCGCGACTTAATCCTCGCTTTTAGATGCTCCACCCCAACCTTCAAGTAGATGAAGCATAGTTGCACGCTCGGGTAGTCGTACGACACTACCCTAAAGACATCGCGGTATCGCCGCCGTAGTGAAGAGCAAGTGATGACGACGGCATCGGAGTCCCGTAACCGCATGGTGGCTGCGTTGCGGAGCGTGATGAGCCAGTCCCACCGGTCGCCATCGGTGAGTGGTATTCCGCTACCCATCTTGGCTTTGTTGGCCGTAGTGTGGTACTGTGCGTGTTAACAAAAGTTCCAGATAAGCCAAATCCAAAGAATAGAGCGTACGTCATCTCCCTCGATGTACGGGATTCCGAGCTCCTGGGATAGGTATGTTCCAACAGTCGTTTTCCCAGAGGCCGCAGGGCCGCTGACGACGAATATCGTCTTCGGGCTGAGTTGATCGATCGTCATGACGAGGTTAGTGTCTGGGTCACCGTAGCGTGAAGCGTAACAATACGAGGAACTCAGGCAGGTGGCCTTGGGAGCAGGTGACAACACGCATTGAGACACTAATACCAATGCGCAGTCAGCTTTACATACGACGGTGACGTACGAGACCCCTGGCCCTACCAACCATTTGGGACCGTTTGTTTGCATGCCCTCACTCGGGTGGGGCGATTTGGTGGACGGACATATCAAAGCCGGTCGGACATAATGGGGGTGGACCCGGATCGGACATGTGCGGGTATTGTGGGGCCGGACAACGTCAAGGTCCGCCGTCGAGGAAATTGGAGTAGGGAAAGAAGTCCGGCACCTCCATCGAGGGGCAGAAAAGCCCCGGTCCCACGGGGAAGACTACGCCGGTGCGGGGATCCGGCTTTTCAAAAGATGTAGGAGCTATCTAAGCGCGCGGGGTATCGGACCGGGGAAACGCGCCCAGGGACACGGGACCCCCGACCTGTCCGGACCACTGGCATCTAGAAAACCGCGGCATGAGCAGCGAAGCAAGTCCCCAATGCCTAGTTCTATACCCCTACAATCAACTCCATCCCACTCGAATCACACACATCCAACAAGATGGCCACCCAACGTCGCCTCAAGATCGCCCTGATCGGCCTCGGCCGCCTGGGTGCCATCCGCGCCCGCATCCTCGCCTTCCAGCAGCCCCGCATCGAGCTCGTCGCGGCCTGCGACACGAAGCCCGGCAGCGATGAATGGGCGGCGGGCAACCTTCCGCCTTCGGTGAAGTACTATGCGGATCCCGAGGACTGCATGAGGAACAGCGGTGCCGAGGCCGTTCTTATTTCCACGGCGACGGCTACGCACGCCCCCCTCATCTGCTTGGCTCTCGACATTGGCCTGGTAAGTCTTACGGACTATTAGTGAAGCCGATGATCATGGGAGCGCCTCGAGACTAACAGTTGCCCAGCACGTCATGTGCGAGAAGCCCATCTCGGTGGACGTCATCACCACTGAAGAGGTCCTCGCCAAGGCGAAGTCCAAGCCCCACCTCAAGTTCCTAGTCCCCTTCTGCCGGCGATGTGAGTAGAGGAGTACCCATCTGAGATACGTGTCTCGGATGTCACTAACCTGTGTGCAGATGACGATTCATACCGTGCTGCGAAGGAGATGGTCGAGAGCGGCTCTCTAGGCGAGATCCACGCTGTCCAGACGACTTGTATGGACCAGCAGGACCCCACTGGTGAGCACTTCCCCGAGAGTTTCGTCTTTAATTTGTGGCGGGCCGGCTAATTCCACCCCATAGGCTTCTTCATCTCCTTCTCTGCGCAGTCCGGCGGTCTCTTCGTCGACATGGGCGTCCACGACGTAAGCCACTTAGCCTTACCCACCTTACCAACACCAGCCCCGCTAACAAAAGCTCAATCCGCAGATCGACATCGGCCGCTACTACCTCGACGTAAAGTCCGGCCTCAAAAACCCCAAGAAGCAAGTCAACCGCGTCGTCGCCATGGGCCAGCAGGCCGTCTACGGCGACCTCGCCAAGTACGGCGACTGCGACAACGGCTGGGCAATGGTCGAGTTCGCCAACGGCAAGGTCCTGACCTCGCACCTCGGCCGCACCCTCACCAACGGCTTCGAGAGCTGCACCCGCGTGTGCGGCACAAAGGCGCACTCCGTCGTCAACGGGAACTCTACCATCAACCGCGTCGAGGTGCGTGACTCGCACGGCGTGCGGACCGCGACGACGCCGGATGCTTTCGTGCTTTACGACAGGTCGTTTATTAACGACCTTGCCGAGTTCGCTACGTCCGTCCTTGATGATAAGCCGCTTACGTGCACCCCGGATGATGCGTATGAGGCGGCCAAGATTGCGACGGCGCTTCAGTACTCGTTCCGGAACGGGGTGCCGGTCTACTTTGATGATGAGGGTCTGCCTATCATGGAAACGCCCAAGGCGAGCGTATGAGAGGTGTTTGGCTGGGAGGGCTGGTGTTTGGAAATGGGTCATTTCACGGTTTTATATTCATTGGTCCTTACGATAGAAACGGATGAGCTGGAGAAGTAGTCTTTATCACTTCTAATACCATGCCGGTCATATTGAAATTCTGACACTGATCATGGCCGCAGGTGAGTGGCTTCTGGGCTGTCGTCCCACCACGAACCTCTATTGAGTGTAAAGGACTGGAGAACGCATTAGTTGTCAAAACGACGTCACAAGGGAAAAATATGAAAGAAAAGAATATGGGGGACTGTGGATGTTCTACTAACATTCGGCTGATCTTGTGAAGCCCCAAAGACATCCTGGAGAAGCATCGGATCCCAAAAGTCGCGCAACTAAAGGCTCGTCAGTTATGGACGGTCATAAGGGGTTCATCGTTTGATCTCACCATGTCGTTTGTCGGATCGAGAGGCACCGCAGGCAGTGGCTCGCTGAGTATTGCCGTGTCCTGGATCCCCATCTGACCCTGCATGTAATTCCCGCCAAGGTTCGTGGTATCCGTGGCCGGGGACTCGGTGGGCGTCTCCGTAGGGTGGATAGTCCTGCTCGTCTTCCGACTACCCTGCCCCGCCCTCTCAATAAGCCTTGTCCGCCACCCCAATAACTCGACATCCTCATCATGTTCCCCGTGTCCGTCTCCATCGGAGCCGCTGCTCCGCTCCTGATCGCCGTCCCGCTGTGGGCCATCCCTCCGAGACGCCTCGGTAATCTTGGATTGTGCCCGGGCCCGTAGGTTTACGAGCCAGCGTAGGTTGCTCTTATAGCGCGGGGTGTGGCCGCCGTGTTGGAGGAGGGACGTGAAGGCCGTGATGGCTGCGTCGAGTTGTGCGAGGACGAAACCAGCCAAAACGTTGCCTGGGTCGCGCAGTACCAATGTTCCTAGGCACAGGGCCGAGTTGAATACGTGGTGCTGCGACACATGTGAGCGTTTGGTTTGCGCGGATATGGGGAAATTGATCTTACCCAGAGGTTCCACTGCCTAGTGCTAACAGCGGGAAAGCGAGCATGGATATCAGTAACCATACTAATTATAATCTGTTTAATGTTAGATGAGGGCCAGCGGAGTGTTGTTGGAGCATATCCTTACTCCGCAGCGTTCAATAACGGTATAAAAAGAAGGCTTGTAGATAGACTCCACTCGATCGACCTCGTAGAGCGCCTTCGCGTAATAAGGCCGGTGAAGGTTGATTATCGTCTCGGAGAAATTCAGCGCTAGGTTTGTTTGCTGTTCGGTTTCAGTCAGCTTCAAAGTCTGTATTTATAAGGGAAATGGGCTGACAGACTTGGAAGGAAATGGCCAGTGCCCTCCGCGATGCTTCGGGCGATGCTTCGATCGCGGCTTCCAGTTGAGGGTAGCGGGACGGCGTGGCCAGGAGCGCTGCTCGACAGCGGAGGGAGAAGGGAATGTTGTTTTCAAACTCGCAGCTACGGTATCTTTAGCTCAATTCTGCGAGTAGGTTATCGTGTGTGGATACATACAGCCTGCGGTCGAGGTCGGTGACATCGGAGTACGGTGCTTTGCGCACCTTCATTGCCATGTTAAGGATCCTGAACCCTGATTAGCCAGCTTCTAAGACCGTGTTTGATTAAGAATGCACACTCACTCCGACGAGAGCTGTGATAGCTCAAACCGAACAATCGAATAACTCTTTTCGCCGTTGGGCTTCAGCGGCTCAGAGGGAAACGCCGTATCGCAATGCTCGGGATTGATAGCGGATCTGCCAAGCTTTAGCTTCTCCGACGACAGATAGATATCCAAGGACGGGTACATACGGCCTCGAGAAGCAATGTGCCTGAAATGTATCGGCGGCATTGCATTCCCAGAATACCTTGCGTCTCTCCTCGGCGACATCGCGTGGTAAGTTCCATCGGTCACCGTCCCGGTGCATACCCATCTGCGTACAGTATCAGCCCCAGCCCGCACCAGAAACTCATGAGCGACGCTTACCGCTTGGACCAGACGCATCACAAGGCCCCATAGTGGCCAGGCATTATCTCCCCGTCGACCCTTGTCTAACTGCCTACTCAAATGTCAGAAACGTCTTCAAGCTCCGGTTTACTGTACGCACAGGTGCAGATGCGCCATCAAGTGCTAAAACGTCAGTAACTAGTCAGGCCCGAGTCACATTCCAGAAACGTACCAGAGTCTGAAGTCCAGCAACCATATTATTCGACAAAAACTCCCCCTTCACTAAAGCCCGTTCGGAAAGATGTAACCAATCTTCAGCAGACGAGTCAAAGTTTGGCATCTCGATATTAAACAGGGTTCCCTGGGCCATGACGATGAAGACGAGCGCAATCTCCTGCGGATTTACAGGAGACTGGGAGGAAGCACCTTCCGCGCGCTTATAGACTCGATCAAACGTCTTTTCAAACCACGCCTTAGGAGCAACGTCATGACTGCATATGGTTAGCCACTCGTCAAAGAGATCGGTCACAGCACTTACTGCCAGGCACAATATCTATAGTACGACTCCGCCAAAGTCCACGCTTCCTCTCGTGGAGGAAGACATGAGAGCAGATCGCGGGTACTTATTCGAGCCGGCGAGACATTAAATGGAAAGCCGATGGGCGAAGTGTGTGATGTCGAAAGACTGGGTTGAGGCGGGACCGAGTTCTGGGGTAATTCTGGGGAGGGGGCGCGGGTCATAGATGGACTGTCTGGTGCATCTTGCATTTCAGACTAGCAACAATCAGCTAATTACTTGTGCCTCTCGCAAAAAGGATGACTCACCTCTTTCAACCATTCACTTCCCGCTGTTGGACCTAGGTACTTGGACCGACCTCTTGTGCTCAGCATCAAAGTACCGTAGGAGCCGCCCTGCTGGCCATCGTCGACTGGTTGCCGGGTGCGATTGCTTGAACCACTGGCACCACTAGGCACAGAATACAAAGGTTCTGTCAACCTGTCTGCCGGAGGTTCCGAAGTGGACACCCGCGGTGAAGCGCCCCTGACAGCGTATGGCTCGAGGGCGTGGGCAAGAAGGGTGAGGGGGTTGGCCTCGTTATAGTTGCTCGGGTCGCTCGGCATAGGGACACGATGATAGCTGTCGGTCGATTGCTGTATTGGGTTGATTGGTTGGGCATTTTCAAGGTGAGATGTCTGCCCATCCTGATGTCTATTTTCCCGCTCTTCATCTTGGTGCTGAGGATGCCGTTGGGGTCCATGGTGATTTTGATGGTGCATAGGCTCATGGTCTATGGCGAGTGGGGGGGCCGAAATGCTCTGTTTCTCGAATTGGACTTGCTCGGTGTGCCCTTGGTTCCCAGAGTGCTCACTGGAGGTTTCACTGTAACATCACATTTAGCTGAATGCTGCGTGCCTACCAACACCAAGAAAAAGAACGAACCGAGTAGTTTCCGCAGTTCCAGCGGGGATACAAAATTCAACTCTCTGTCTTCGAATACAGTTCGAGCACGGCACTGCGGTGCACCGTTCTAGCTTCTGGACGATATTGATTTACTATAGGGCAGCGACATTGTGCCTACCTTGCCGATTACACTTCATCTTCAGCCTCCGGCATTCTAGATAGGGACCCAACATTAGCTCTAGACCGTTACCCTCGCCCCTCTCCTCATACCGCGTTCCGGTGGCTCGACGAACCTGCACAGCTGTAACAAGGCCGCTGCTTCCTCTGCTTCCGGGGCCTCGGGCCGTCGCCTGCCTCGTGGTCATGCTCTGCATCCTCGCTGTGGAGACGCCGCATATCTTCGTTCGATGGGGGTCGCTTCGTCCGGTGCCTGTCGGGTTTCTGTAATCCGCGGATGTGACGTGAATGAAAAGGCGGAGGACCGGAGATGAGATGTTTCAGGGATCGGAGAAGAGTCACGGCAAGATCGGCTCTTATGCGGGGGAGGAAGAAACTCTGTTCGTGGGGTTTGTGGGGGCTTGGCCAATGGTGTCGCTTGGCCCGCGGAGGGAACCTCGGCTTCCCCAATCACATTCTATTCCGGCTCAAATATCTCCGGTGTGGGTCGAAATTTTCAATGCCCCGCACCTTGTGTCGCACGGTACATAGTTACCCCAACCTATATTATCTCCGATCCGTCTTTCAATGTCGCACCGCTCAGTACGCATCGGTCCTAAGGAGGCTTGGAGGACTTGGGAGAGAGGGGCATGTGTCGGGCGAAGATAACTCGAATGAATATATGCGCGGCTGCGTCGCTCACCAGCATTGGCGATCCACCATCTTCACATTCATAGACCTCACAGCAGCCATGGCCCCTTACATCAACGGCAACGACTCAGTCGTGAACGACAACGTCGACTCCGGCCCCGTCAAGGCCAAGGTCGGCGATGCCAATGTGAAGCTTGGGGCGCGGGAGCCGCCCCCCGTCGCAGACGACTTCATGTACGATTTCAAGTACAACCACGCGCTTCCCACCTCCGACGTTCTGGGGATCGAGATCCCCGCGGATTGCGATGCCCAGAAGGAGGCGGCGGGCATCATCGCCTCGCTCTCGGAGGTTATGGGGAAGGGTGATGCGCAGGGCTTTGCCGACATGTTCCTCGACTATGGTTAGTTTTTCAATTTTTGGCTTGCGCCGTATTCGTCATAATCGGTTTTGGACATCTGGCTGACTCTGCACTTTTTAGGTGTCTGGCGCGATAAGCTTTCCTTTACCTGGGACTACCGCACCTTCAACTTTAAGCCGGCGATCCTAAAGGCGGCAACCGACCTCCTCCCCACCACCAAGGCCAGCAACTTCAAGTTCCTCACGCCAGCTCCGAAGATTGACCGCCCCTACCCGGACTACGCCCAGCTGCAGTTCATCGTTTCATTTGATACCGATGCGGTGAATGCATCGGCCGTCATCAATGCCGTCCTTACGAAGGATGGCTGGAAGCTCTACACCATGCACACCGTTGCGGAGAAGCTGAGGCAGTTCCCCGAAGTGTCTCCCGCCGACGGACACATGACTGGCCCCGTCAGCTGGGAGAAGCAGAGGGCGATTGACGTCGACGCCGCCGAACCCGAGGTCCTTATCATCGGCGGTGGCCAGAAGTGAGTATCTGCCGTAACTCCCGTTTCCTAGCCTACGATGCTAACCCTTCATCAGCGGCCTGGCGCTAGCAGCGCGGTGCAAGGCCCTCGGCATGCCCAACCTCATCATCGAGCGCGGCGACGAAATCGGCGACGTCTGGAAGAAGCGCTACGAGTACCTCTCGCTCCACTTCCCCCACTGGGCCGACGACCTGCCGTACTTCCCGTACCCCAAGCACTGGCCCACGTACACCCCCGCCCAGAAGCAAGGCATCTACATGGAGTGGTACGCGTCGGCGCTGGAGCTTAACGTGTGGACCAAGTCGTCGGTCGTTAAGGCCGAGCAGGATGCCCAGGGGAACTGGACGGTTGTTATCGACAAGGGGGGCAAGGAGACGAGGACGCTACGGCCTAAGCAGCTCGTCATGGCGACGTCCCTCTGCGGCAACCCCTACCTCCCCGACGTTCCCGGCATGGCGGACTTCAAGGGCGTAGTTCGCCACTCGACCGCGCACGACAGCTCCCGCGACTTCGTAGGGAAGAAGGTCTGCGTGGTGGGCACCTCCTCCTCGGGCTTCGACACCGCCTACGACTGCGCGCGCCGCGGCATCGACGTCACGCTCCTCCAGCGGTCCCCGACGTACATCATGTCGCTCGAGCACTCCGTCCCGCGAGCAATCGGAAACTACGCGCCTGACGCGGACCTCAACAGGCCAGACATGGAGGAGCAGGACCGGCTGATGTTCGCGACGCCCGCCGGGCCGGGCGAGGAGCTCTCCCGGCGGAACGCCAAGGTGCTCGAGGACCTCGACAGGACGATGCTCGACGGTCTCCACTCCCGCGGTCTCCGGACGTGGCGCGGCCAGCGGGATACCGGTAACTCGACGCTAGGCCAGACCCGCAATGGCGGCTTCTACTACGACGCCGGCGCCTGCGAGCACATCATCAACGGCAACATCAAGGTCGAGTCCGGCTCCATCGAGCGCTTCACCTCCGACAAAGTCATCCTTAGCGGCGGCCGCGAGCGCGAGTTCGACCTCGTCGTCTTTGCGACGGGCTTCACCAACACCATTGACTCTGTGCGCTCCACACTCGGCGACGCGGTAGCGGACAAGTGCGGGCCTATTTGGGGCGTGGACGAGGAGGGCGAGTTCAAGACTGTTTACCGAGAGAGCGGGGTGCCGAATTTGTGGATCTTTGCGGGGTATCTTCCGTTTACAAGGTATCATTCCAAGTTGCTGGCTATGCGGTTGAAGGCTTTGAGGGAGGCAGTGGGTTCGTCTCCTTACAAGGCGTAGGAGGTTTCAATTGGATGGTATTTTGATAGTTACAGTACCGAAGGGGAACACTTGGTTTCATATAAACGCGGCGTTTAACATGCTTCATTTGGTTTGACGTGGTTATTTATAGACCATGGTGACATTTATCCAGCTCACCTTTTATACTAGCCACGCGACCAATGTAACACAAAGACGAACGAATTCACAGCGCAGATGTACAGTTTGACAAACCTGAGTACTGAGTATGGTAAAGTCAGGAGTTTATACCGTATCTTGAACCATACAAGTTCGGGTTTCCAGCGCAAAGCAAGATCTATCGAATCTGTCACGGCCTATCATCTATCGTGGCAGCGATGGCGAGGTTTCCCCTCTGAGACTACACCTCTCCAGGGATATTACTTGCATGAAGAATACGGCGCTAAGCACTTTTAGGGATTCCTATTATATAAATAATGTACCCTTCCATGAAATGAGTACGTGATGGACCCCGCAGGGATTAACGCGTCGAATAACCATACTGATCATCAATCCTGCGTTACGGATATTACCTGTTATCATGGTTCTTCTCAGTGTTCAGCCCTGCCAGGTACCATCACATATTAATTACCTAGAGGGGTATATATGTAGGCTTTTTAACAGCAAGGATCCCGTACAGTGCTTGGCGCGGTATTCTTCATACATATTGCTAAGGACTTGAGGAGGATTACAAAAGTGCGTCATGCCACGCCAGTTTATTTGACACAGAAAAAATACGTAAAGTGCATGTTTTCTGGACTTGCGCGTTGAATACTTACGGTTGGATACTTACGCGGTTTCACCCCCCGCTGCCCACATTACATAGCTGGGATACCGTTAGCCGACGGAAGACATCGGATGAAAACGAAATGAAAAACATATTTCCTGAACATGTTTGAAATTTATGAATTATATTTGCTTCTGACTATACCAATCCCCCACTACGCCTTAACAGGCCCGTACCAGTCCGCAAAGCCCAGATCCCACCCCCAAAGAGGCGTGTTGATCCGCTTCGCCTTGCCATTCGCCGCCAGCCCGTCGAGAACAGCCAGGTCCTCCTTGGAGATCTCGATGACCTGCTTGTTGGACGAGATGCGCTTCTCGGTCACGGACTTGGGCAGCACGATGACGCCCTTGTTGACGTGGTAGCTGATGAGGATGGTGGCGGCCGAGACGCCGTTCTTCTCGGCAATCTTCTGGATCTCGGGGTCGGACATGATGGGGGCACCTATTATTCCTCTCATTAGCCTCCAGAAAAACGCCACCTCCGCATACTATGCGCTGTTTTTCAAGAACCCGGGAACTCACCAGTAGACCCAAGAGGCGAGTAAGCCTGCAGCAGAATGCCCAGCTTCTCGCAGTACTCCTTGAGCTCGTGCTGCGGCAGGAACGGGTGCAGCTCGACCTGGTTGACCGCGGGGACGACGGTCCACTTCTTCTTGAGCTCCTCGAGGTAGGGGATGGACCAGTTGGCGAGGCCGATGGCCTTGACCTTGCCCGACTTGTAGACCTCCTCCATCTGGCGCCAGGTCTCGGCCTGGTCCCAGGAGCGGTCGACGGCGCGGGTGCCGTCGGGGTTCACGGGGAGGAGCGGGTGCGAATCGTTCTGTGGCGGTGTCAGACTCGACTTCTATGAGGTCGGTGGGAAAGAGGGGGCTGCGCTTACCGGGACCAACCGAACGGGCCAGTGGACGAGCTAATTGTCACGTCGTCAGTCAAACGCCTCGTGAAACTACCGCGCTAAAGCAGCAGCAGAATGAGAAGCAAGTCCTTACGTAGAGGTCAAGGTATTCCACGTCTAGCGCGTCGAGCGTCTTCTGCAGACCCTCCTTGACGTTGGGGTGGTCGGTGTTCCAGAGCTTGCTGGTAAGGAAGATGTCCTTGCGGGGCACCCCGCTGTCCTTGATGCCCTGGCCAACCTCGTTCTCATTTCCTGGGATCACCGTTAGTCCGATTCGTTCGTTGGCTTGTTTATCTTGATAGCGCACCGTAGATCCTGCATCCCGTTAGCAAAACTGCATTCGCCTAGATAGCGAGCTCTTTGACTTACAACGCCGCGTCAATGTGGCGGTACCCATCCTTGAGGGCAAAGGCCACTGCGTCCCGGACCTCACCAGGCTTCGACTGCCAGGTTCCTGTGCGCAAACGTAGCGTTAGTGGCTGAACACGGGCGTCGGGCGTACAGCGCGCGATACTAACCGAGGCCGACGGCGGGGATCTTGGCGCCCGTGTTGAGGGTAAAGTGAGTCGAGGGGGCCATTGTGTGTGAGTTGTGTATTTCGTTGTTGTGTCGTTTTGGGTTCAATTGGGAGAAGATGAGAGTATCAGAGACAGGAGTAGTCGAAGTTGATGGAGGGGTAGAAGACGGAGGTGTCTAATATGGAGGGGTCAAAGTGGGGAGGAGTCGGATAAGTAGAAGGCGTCGGACAAGGAGTCGGAAAAGCGAGCCTCTAAATAGGCGGAAACCTGATTTCAAAGCGCCCCCCACCTCGAGACCGTAATGAGGGCCCCAATCCTACCCCGCACCCGCCAGTACGGTAGAATAAAGGCAATGAAATGATCCGCGTTCCATCCGGCCATGCCATGAAATCCGTCCTGCACGGCGGGGAAGACGGTCTGATTCGCCCATCGGACTTGTCTTCCCCGCCGGGCCGAGTTCTCACCCGCGCATGTGGGGCCTCGTGGGGGCTGTTAGTCAACGAGCAAATATGTCCGACTCACCAACGTAGAAGTGGCCAATCGTGGCGTTGATGTGGCTGTGGCGCCGGAGCCGAAGGGAGCTTTTTCTCGGGGACCGATGCGGGGATCGGGTGCAATGGTCTTTGGGAGTGAGAGGTCGGCCGTAGTGAGGAATCGGCCGTAGGTATTGCCGTACACTTACACTCGGTCAACCCGGTCCGAACTTCCGCTCCGTCGTCAGACAAGCTTACCTCCGGTGCTGCTGACCAGCTGTTCCAAGCTCTACTTATCAGATTAAACCGTCTCTTTCGACGAGCATACATTCGCACGAATCGATTTCAATATTACACCTACCACATCGAACCGTCTCCTCCCATCAACAGGCAGCCCTCTACGCCATGAAACCCACGCTTCTAATCTCCGGCGACCGCGCCAACTTCACGACGCTCTCCCTCGACGTAGCCAAAAGACAGTTAAGCCTCGTCGCCAATTATCCGGCGCCTGAAAACGCTTCTTGGGTCGAGCCTGCGTCCTCTCATGGAGACGTTGATCGCCTGGTCGGGCTGTTGGAGGGTGAAGAGTCAGGTCTCTTATACACGTTCGAAATTGACCACGAGCAGAAGAGCTGCAAGATTACGAGTCAGCAGCCGACGCTGGGGGCACCCGGGCACTGTAAGTGAGCATGGGCGGCTGGCATCCTCTTTGACGTCGTTACTCATGCGCGATGGACAGTCGTGACGCTACGAGACAAGTCGGCACTAGCCATCATCACGGTGAGTAAAAGGCCATGGCGAAAATGTTGGGATTCTGTGCTCACAACTAGTAGTATCTTGGAGGTTCCGCCGCGCTATATCCCATCTCCATTACAAAGGAGACCGGGCTCCTACTCACAGACGCCCCCCGGACTGAAATCCAGCCGGACTTTCCCTACAGATCGACTGGGCACGGCCCGAACAAGGGTCGGCAGCAGCAATGTCACCTCCATCAAATACTCGAGGATAAGCGGGGCCTGCTGTACGCTCCGGATTTAGGCGCCGACCGCGTGTGGATCTTTCGCCGGGATGGTATGAAGCTGGAACTGTGTGGCTGGCTGCAGTGTCCCCCGGGGACGGGCGCTCGACATGCCGCATTCTCGCCAGATGGTATATCTAAACCTTTTTTTCTCCAGACCTACTGCACAGAAACCAGCTAATTTAGATGACAGAGAAAATCATGTACGTTATCGGCGAGCTCTCACACACCGTCCTCGCCTTCGACCTGTCGGCCTCCCCCGCCGACAACATCCAGCCCATCGACGGCTTCGCGCCCAACGTTATCCCCCCAAGCGTCCACCCCGACCACCAGTTCATGATGGACTCCGCCGAGCTATGCGTGCACCCCAAGATTCCAAACGTCCTGTACGTTAGCAACCGGTGGGAGCGGCACATTGCGGAGCGGGAGCCCCATCTCAAGGACGTGCCTACGGAATTACCCACGGGAGACGCTATTGCGGTCATCTTGCTCTCGGATGACGGCAGGAAGGTACAGGACATTAAACATGTGCGGACAAATCTCGACACCATCCGCGGTATGCGCGTCAGCGACGACGGGGAGTACGTCGTGGTGTGTGGACAAGAAGGTGGTGGAGTAGAGGTGTACAACATCCGTGGCGAAAGGGGCGAAGTGTGGATTCTCGTAGCGGGTCTGAATGAGGGCCTGGAGAGCGGGATCAAGCACGCCGTTTGGTTATAAAAGTCGAGCTATATATACCATCGCAATGGGAATCTAGTCCGACCACTCATGTCCCCCTTTCCGCTTCGTCCTATACTCCACTCTCGCATTACAGTGACCACTGACTAGTGTTTTTCTTGGCCTTTCCTATCACAACTTCATAGAGGCCAAAAGTCGAAGATGGAAAACTCCTGGACACGCCCACACTCGAACTTTTAGTCCGGCGATAATCGATGAGCCTAGCATACGATTCAACCATGTGCATTGTCTCAACGACACTAACAACCGGCGCCTGGCAGGCGTTATATTCGGAGTAAAATCATAAACAGCTCGCATGCTATAAAATTGTTTGTACAAGTTGTTCTCAGCCTGTCGCCAGTTGGCTCCTCTTTTTCTGTCCACTACCATTATAGCACCCGTGGAGTGTAGCATCCGGACGTGCTTAGTAGGTGAACCAGCCGTCCATTCACGACCGCTCAGCAGCTGCGGCGGCCTCAGCAGCCCGCATCTCCAACTCCCTCTCCTCATCCGCCAGCCCATCCCCAAAAACATCCGCCATATCCTCTAGGCTCTTCCCCGACGTCTCCGGCACCAAGAAGAACGAAAACACCGCCGCCGCAAAGCAGAAGCACCCGAAGAAGAGGTAGGTCCCCCACCCGAGCTTGAGCTGCATCTCGGGAACGATGACACCGACGATAAAATTTGCAAGCCACACCATCGCCGTGGCGGCGCCGACGCCCTTGGCGCGCTTGGAGCTTGGGAAGACCTCTGCGGGGAGGCACCAGGGGAGGGGGCCGTATGAGGCGGCGTATGCCATGACGTAGATGTCTGCCACAGTTAGCTGGGAGCGGGCTACGTAGGTAGAGGCGGGGACTTACAGATGAGGGCTACGCCGAACCAGCCG
The DNA here is from genome assembly GCA_017657125.1 of Scopulariopsis brevicaulis. Taxonomy (NCBI): domain Eukaryota; kingdom Fungi; phylum Ascomycota; class Sordariomycetes; order Microascales; family Microascaceae; genus Scopulariopsis; species Scopulariopsis brevicaulis. Next base: position 133,313 of record JAGFNX010000161.1, read on the forward strand.
ATACCAGCGTTATCCTCCCATTTGTTGTCATACTTGCTGACGATACCCGCCATGATGATATGCGGGATTCCCATGGCGATACCACCGAAAATCGCGAGCTTGCGGCGGCCCATGTTGTCGAGGAAGAGGAAAGTTGGGATGCCAGCCACGAACTGACAAATGTTTACGATGCCGCTCAGAATGAGGGACATCTCGTAGTCCTGTCCGAGCGCGGCGAAGAACGTGGGCGCGTAGTATACAAAGGCGTTGATGCCTATGTCCAGTCAGCAACCATTTGTCCCATGGAGATATAAGGGGCATTGCACTAACCTGAGAATTGCTGGAAGAACGGGATGCCAAGTGCGACGACAGTTCGGCGCATGTACTTTGGCTTGAAGAGGTCACCCCACTGCTTAAACTCGAGAACAACAAAGTTGGTGTCGATGCCGTGCTCGCGATCCAGGGCCAGCTCCTGCATCTCAACCTCCTTCAGAATCCCCTTCCACTCCGCCTGCACCCGCGCGTCCGTCCCCGGAAGACGCCTCAGAGTCTCAAGCGACCGAAGGCAGTCGTCGTTGCGGTGCTTCATTGCCAGCCACCTCGGGGAGAAGGGGAAAAGCTGGATTCCCAGACCAACCACCAGCGCGGGGGCGATCTGCAGGAGGAAGGGGAGCCTGAAGGACCAGTCTCCTGATATCTCGCGGGTCCCGTATGAGATCCAGTACGCGACGATGGCGCCGACGACAATGGAGATGAACTCGAGGACGAGCAGGGAGCCTCTTAGGTTCGGGGGTGCAATCTCTGAGATGTACAGCGGCGCCCCCATGGCGAGGGTCCCGACTCCGATGCCGCCTATGGTCCGCCCGGCGACGAGGGTTCCGTAGTTGTGTGCCGCGGTCTGGATTATTGACCCAATGGTAAAGATCACTGTCGCCACCGCAAGCCCCCATTTCCTCGAATACCGGTCCGCGAACAGCGGGAAGAATATACACCCCACAAAAGCCCCAAGCTCCAGCATACCCGTCATGAACCCCGTATTAAACCCATAGCTAGGGTGCTCCGGCGAGATCTCGGGGAAATGCTCCCTAAACTGCGGCATAGTGAGGATCAGGGATATCACGCCCTGGTCGTAGCCGAAGGAGAAGCCGCCAAAGGAGGCGAGGAGGGCGGCGCCGAAGACATAGGGCGAGCGGATGATGCCGCTGATGCCCGCGTTGTCGTAGCTTATCTCGACGGGCTGGTCATTGGGGCCGCCATCTTCGAGGTGGGTGGCCTTGTCGGGGCTGGAGGTCTCGTCGTTGGCATCCGTGTACATGCTCTTGTGTTCCGACATCGCGACTAGTATCGATAGACGACCGGGAGAAACTCAGAGGCCGACCAGTGGTGGTATTTTGAGTAGATCCGTGGAGATGGCCATCCGTAAAGATAGGAGAGGGCTCAACGAGGGAAGCGATATCGCTTTATGTACACACACAAGACAATGGCCTCAGATTGCCGAACCACATTTTCGCCAAGACGGCGCCCCATGGGGAACGGGGGTTTAGACCCGCCTGATTCGTCCCCTGGAGCCTGGGGCTCCGCATTTCGTCGAAAGGGAGTCGTGACTGACCCAATACACTCGGACATAAAAGGGAACTATTGGCTTACCGGACTGTAAGTTCTGCTCTAGTGGCCGGACATAATCGATACGTATCCACACATCGGACTTTTATCATTACCGGACATAATTCCCTGCCTATAACTGCAAGGACATCGGTTACTAGCGCTCCATCTTGCATGCTCGCGTGACGTACTTCCAAGGCCGGGCCAACATAGGTCCTGGGGAATACGCGACATTGATGGAAGGACCTCGGCGCTCCGAAGGCGCGACCAGGTTACAACGTGAAAGTCACGACGAAGTCCTCTGGGGTTTGACACTTGTTATCCGGGGAAAATGAAGGTACCGGAGCTCTCCATGCTAAGCTAAGCCCCGGTCATCGGCCATTTGCGTTTATTGTGGAGCAGGTGGGGCTTCCACGTGTCCCGCTACCGGCATACCGGAATACCACCATGCTTCCACATCTTCGTCCTGTTTGTGCCTCCCGGGACCGATTACTTTGTATATACTATTGGATGAAACAGCAGGTGAGACACAACATATCCGGGAATCAGAGTACCTCGAATGACAACCTAGAGCCCAAATACCTCAGCATTGAAAGACAACGAGCCCGTGCAGAACACTGCTGTATGCCGTCTGCCGCTCTTGCAACGTCACATCGACTTCTTCGCGCCGGTCTCCACCGTACCTGTTTCCTTGACACAGAGGAGAGATGGGGTTCTAGAGCCCCTGGCTCCTCAACAGTACTCATATTTGCTATCCTCAAACGCTCTAGGGAGACGTGTACCCCGGGTCATGGAACTCGTAGTATCCAGACCCCAGCTCGACAGTCTCCTCGCTCTTCGGCAGCTTGACGTCAGCCTTCGTGTTAGGCGGAATCTGCACAGTCATATGGAAGCCGTTCCGATGCTGGGAATTCTCCTCCTCATTGTCCTCAAACCACCATCTGACGTGCACTTCCCCGTACGGAGAAACGAAGCGCGACTCCGCGCTTGTAATGTCGCCACCGGGGACAGGCGCAACGGTGACGCGCTTCCACCCCGGCTCCGCGGCAGCGATGCCGCCGATGACTTGATGGATCCAATTGGCGACCGTGCCAAAGGCATAGTGGTTAAAGCTCGTCATCTCCCCGGGGTTTATGGTCCCATCGGCGAGCAGACTGTCCCACCGTTCCCAGGTCGTAGTAGCATTCTGGACGACTTGGTATAGCCACGAAGGCACGCGCGTCTGCAGGAGCATCTTGTAAAAGTCCTCCGTGGCGCCGTTGTCGCGCAGGGCGAAACCTAGGGACGGGGTGCCCGCGAATCCAGTGCCAACAAGGTAGTTGTTTTTCTCGACGATGTCGCGGAGTATCTCAACACCCGCGTTGTGCTCTTGTTCGTCCGCGAATAAGTCAAAGTCCAGGGCCAGTGCATAGGCCGTCTGCGTGCGATTTGCCATCTCACTGCCCTCGCCCACCCAGGCGTCTTGGAACTTTCCCTTTAGCTCCTCCCTTTGCTGCTGGTACCTCTCCGAGTCATCTGCCTTGCCGAGCTCCTTGGATATCTGCCCGAGAACCCCAGTCATCTCCACCAGATACGCGTCCGCGACTAGCGCCTTGTGCGTCGTGGCGTCGGTCGGCGAATCAGGGGGTGACTTGGGATCGAGGTGATCCCCGAACTGATGCGACGAGCGATTCCAAAGACCATCCTCCCTGCGCGGGATGCCAACATCAACCCAGGACTGGCTCTGGGGAAAGTGCTCCTCCAGCATACCAAGGTCGCCGAAGGTCTGGTAAAGATTCCACGGGTTCGCCACCACGACGTCGCCCCACACCGCCGACGCATCAAACGTCCCGTTGGGAGGGATCGCGGGCACAAAGTACGGCGGGATCATGGCATCGTCGCGCTGCATCTCGGACCAGACGTCCTTATGCCAACCCCTCCAGAAGCCAGCCGTATCGTAGAGATAGTTCGAGGTTGGCCCAAAGGCGAGTGCATCACCCGTCCAGCCAAGACGCTCATCCCTCTGAAGGTCACGTTAGTCTCAACTGCGAGAATTCGGGAAGTGGGGAGATTTGCCTGAGGACAGTCCGTAGGGATTGACAGGAAGTTCCCTTTCATGGACCACCGGACATTCTCATGGAACTTGGTCAGGAGGGGGTTCGAGCACTCGAACCACCCGGTCTGTTCCATGTCGGTGTGGACAACGACTGCTGTGACGGAGTCTGGGGTGAGAGGTGTCTCGGCTGGCCAGCCGTCGATCTGTGCGTAGCGGAAGCCATGGAACGTGAAGCGGGGCTCGTACGTCTGCTCACTCTTCCCGTGGAGGATGAACGTGTCGCGAGCCTTCGCGAACCGTAGAGGCTCGGTAGCCAGCTCCCCATGATCGTCGAGGACCTCGGCATGCTGCAAGGTGATGTTTGTTCCCTCTGGGCCATGGACTCCGTTGATCCGAACCCATCCGACAAGATTCTGCCCGAAGTCGATGAGTGTCTTGTTAGAAGGCGACTGGAAAATTCTCTCCGGTCTCCGCTCTTCCACCCTCCTCACCGGAGGACCATCTGGGGCGACTAATGAGCCCTCAATAGGGGTTAACTCCTTCGTTCCGAGCCAATCACTGTCATCGAATGCGGCGGAAGAAAAGCCTTCGACAGTCGTATCAAGTCTCGAATCGTACACCTCTCCGTCATAGATCTCAGACGCGAGGAGAGGGCCAAGGCTCGCTTGCCACGTAGTGTCGGAAGGAATGTGGATCTCGTCGCCATCCTTCGTTGTAACCCTCAAAAGGCAAAGCAGGCCGATAGTATCCCCATAGTTGTTTGGTGTGCCGCCTCCGAAGCTCAATCTCCCGGACCACCACCCTTCGCCGACGACGACGCCAATGGCGTTCTCCTCACCGCCATTCAGGAGGTCCGTTACGTCGTAGGTATCGTAAACATGGCGATAGTTGTAGGACTGCCATCCAGGGGCAAGGACGTGGTCGCCGACCCTCTTGCCATTGATTTCAGCCTCGTAGATACCAAGGGAAGTTATATAGAGCCGAGCTTGAGAAATCTCGCCCGCCTCTATGTCGAAAGGCTTCCGGAAGTAAATAGGTTGGTGTGGGGCGTTGACCTCGGTATCCCTGCCCGCCGCCAGTGGTACCGCGCCGGCCCAGTCCTCTTCGCCTAGAAGGCCGGTCTCGACAGAAACCCAATCGGACCACGGCGTCGAAGACTGGCCGTTCCGACCGTGGACCCGCACCCGAACATTGGCACGGTCGGCCGACTCTAGGGGATCGCTGGGCCAGGGCACGACCAGGGAATCGGAAGAGTTGACGCTGTAAGACTCGTAGTTACCTCCCAAGTCCTCGCTTCCTCGGCCAAAGCGTTCGAGCTCAATATCATAAGCGGTTTGTTCCCAGTCGACGGCGTTACCGCCGAATCTCCACGAGATACGGGGTTCTGTCTCTGATATTCCGAGTGCAGTGCGATGGTGCTCAAACGTGAGCCTAGACACAGTCACGGCCATGACTGCTAAGGTTACAAACGACTGCAGACGAGTTCCTGATGTTGATGAGAGGTGACCATACGAAGGTCCGATCGGTATTACGGAAGGTCTGGGACTGATAGCATTGAGTCCTTCTATATACTCCGCTTGTTTATGTCTTCATAGCGTCAGTAAGCGAGATACAGCTGGGCGGGGTACAACAGCCTTTGCTCCTCGGTTTATTCAAAGCCGAAGGATGACATCGGTGCAATGATGATGCGACAGATAAAACTGCGGAAGAAAATATGTAGATCCAGCGGTCCTCGGTCTCGTGACGGTCCAAGATACGCGTATTGTTGCATTCGGGATAGGTCTATTCCCCGCACTAGACCCCAGCTCGATCTTGGAAGATCAACAGAAGCCGACTACTTTGGACGAAAGCCCCGAATAAACTGCCGATTGGAAGGGTAGCTACGAGCTCCACGCCCTAGAATCGTTGAGCCGGGCCGACTTGGCACCTGGAGTCACAGAGCCAGGGTGCGCGCCGGCAGCGGGGTGGCTGTGATATGCAACCTCCACCTTCCGGGGCCCCCCACATCCCGGCGGCGTCTGAACAGCACGGGCAGTAGTTCTCCCCGAACTGGCCAACCCTCATTCTTGGCGTGGACGCATGGACGGGTCCCTCGGCAGAGATCAGACCGAGGCTACAAGTCAAGGATGGTGAAGGTTTTCAAAACAGAGTCGAAGCGTTGCAATTGATCCCCACGTTGATCTGCTTGGCTTTACCCCGCATCATCTCCCTTCCCCATGGGGTCTGGAGAAAATTATTACGCTGGCACTGAGGAAGTCTCGTGCATATAATATACACCCTAGGATCACTACCTGCGGTCATAGTGCCATGGCCCTACCACATCAATTTTGTGACGTCGACACATCAGTGTCGCAAATGACGGGTGTGCGACGTCTATCCGGGTGCCAGGACGTGGTTGGTATTTGATGGGTTCTCCTATCTCGCGACCCAGTTTTGCTATTTCACAACCCAAAACCCCGCTATTTCTACCGAGTACAGTTAAAGGCGGCACGCGTATATCATCATATTGTCGACCCCTAACTTAATCTAAGAGACATATTATAAAGGCTACCTTTCCATTATAGTGACTGCAGCCTCTGCGCCTTGTATGAATAACCTCTCCAATCCTATAATAATATATAGTAGGATAGAGTACGTTTATAATCGGACTTGATCGTTTATATGGAGCTTTTGGTATTTCTGCTTTGTTATTACCCAGTTAGATGGAAAAGTGGGGGGTTTGGGTTGCGAAAGAGCAAAACTGGGGTTGCGAGGTAGGAGGACCCGTCTTTGATATGTGTCTCGTGCATGCTTTAGTCGTTTTTGGAGGGCGCTCCTGCCAGTCTCAGCGTGGCTTACTGGAAGCTACTCGGCAGTGTCTGAAACTGTAGGAGACGTATCTCTTACGGTCAAACCTTTATCTACAGTTTGTCTATTCACTATGGCTAATAAGAGTGCCATATGCTTCTGCCGATAAGATAACCGCCGGAGATGAGCTGGCAGCGCTTCTTTAATGCGTGTGGCGTACGATCGCAGTGGAGATGGTCACAAAAGCTTCGGGTGACATACCTCGCATCTGCTACTAGTGTGGCATGACTTGATTAGACGCCATTCTAATACTTCTCGTTTATTAAGGCTTCTATCTCTGGACGCTTCTAAGGTAGCCTCTTCGACTTAGGAAGCCTATTTCCTCTATTTCCTTTTCAGGAATCCTTTACTCCATTTAAGACTTCCTATCCAGGAAGTTGAGGGACACTGACGTTTCCTTGGACTTGAGTGGCTACTATACCGTACGTAGGCTCGCGCGCTTAATTTGTACGTCGGAATTGGCTCCTCGACAGACGACTCAACCGCTTACAACAGCCCCTACCAGGACGTCGCGGAACGTGCTAAGATGGAGGCCATGAACTCGAACGTGTCGTAAATTTTAGAATCGCAATAGGTTGAACTGAGCGGAAGTGAGTGGATGTCACTTCAACAGACCCTACAAGGGTACGGAGTTTTTTTTGCTCGAGTTCGAGACCCGCCAGAATATGCTCTGACGTGGATTGAAGAATCCCGACCATCTGCGGGCCAAGCAATCGCCAACGCGGAGTGTCGGGGGACGACGTGGGTCACCCAGCCGAATGTGGCGCCGGATAGGGACGTACCTTAGCTTGACGGACCAAGACTCTCGGCCCCGGTCTTATCATCGAAACGTAGCAAATCGCATGGCCCCCCTGTCGAAAGATTCTAGAATATCATTTGATGGGTTATAGCCATTGCCACCCTGTTCTAGGAGCCTCCACACGCACGAGATTCCGGGCGCAACGCCGGCGACATGTGTGATTGATCGTTGTTAATATTAACTGGTTGATTAACGTGGGGTCCGGCCGACGTCCGTGTCAATTCCACTGCGACCGGGATTGTTGCTTCCAACCATACTGGGCCGCATAATGACCTGAGACACGCTAACTAGGGTCAGTGGTCCACTGCGAGAAGACGGAAAGAGCGGTTTGGTCTTCATTACAAACACAGTAATATTTGATTCCATAGGCCATATAGAGCTCAGTCTGAATTGGCCTTCTCGGAGACAGCAACTGTTCGCATCCAGTTGCTTTCGTTTCCACTCGAGTCGGAGCCCCGTTTTCATTTTATTCCACTGAGTCAGTCTCTACAGATTACAATCCGTGTCTATAACATTCATTGCCTAGGCCCAAGCACGTACACCTATTGTTCAGTTATCCAACAAACCGACGAAGTCAATAATGAAGTTCTCGTTCGTATTTCTACACGTCGTCATCTTCCTGGGCCAAGCTCTCGGATTCCGCATCACCTGTGCGCCCTGGAAACGTGAGCGTATCGACCCTATTGCCCACCCAGATGGAGAGAGCAGCCATATGCACATCTTTTGGGGGGGACGCAAACTTGACCCCAATACTCGTAACGCGCATGACCTCCGCTCGGGATGCACGTCATGCAACAACCAATTCGACAAGTCAGCATACTGGATGCAGACCCTGTATTATGGTAATGGCCAGCCACGCGAGAAGATTTGACAGGCCGCTAACATGATGAAAACCCACGCAGTCAAGAAGAACGTAACTGTCCCCGTCGAGGTGGCCATTTTCCACGTCTATTATTCCGGAGGACCAGGTAGAGACCCCCTTCCCAATGATTTTTCCACCATATTAGGCAACCCCGGATCTGACGGAAGAGGAGTACGTTGCTCGAGGTGGTGGTGAAATCGACTGGGTAAGTCTGGCGGCCTCGCTCCAAAAGAAAAGAAATACTTGTCCCGTAAACTGACTCGGGGAAGCATTACGAAGACAGTGACGAGATCAAAGAGCCGTGGCAACTACCCGGGTAGCGTGGGGATGGTTGGCTCCGCGCTAACGTCGGCTTCCCAGTCTGGGTTATCAAGGACGAGAGCATTGGCCGCTACCGAGAATGCGACCTATCTACTGAGACCTGCCTACATATTCCGAGAATATTCTTCGCCGTGTGGTATGAGGCTAGTGACGTCGAGTTCTTCACCTTTGATAATGGGGAATATTTCACGCTCTCCTCGGGAGGCGGTATGTCGACGTTGACCCTGGCGGATGTTTCGTGGGGATAGATCGGACATCTAACGATTTGTAGGCCACACCTACCACGGTGATATAATCAATGGATGGGCTTCCCATGTAGCGACTGAAGTCGCAGAGACCTGGGAAGAGTGGGCTGCGATTGGAGGCGGGGAGAACGAAATCGTCAGCGAAGAATGCGCCAACCTTGCAGCAGAAGCTCCATACCTAGGGGAACTCGATTTCGACGCTTTGGACCAGGTAAAAGAGGGCGACCAATCAATCCATACTGGTACGTACAATATTCACCTAACGATTACCGATGGTAAGACCGTGAACTCGACTTGGGACGGCGACTGGGGCGAGGGGGATATCATGCAAAGCGACGACGGGGCGGGCCTAGAGTCTGTTGATGAGGAATCCGATGTCAGTTCAACGAACCCCGTCCCTGCCCCAACTCCCGATGGTGGAAACAAGTCATTGACTACGCCGTCTTCATCCACTTCTACGCCAAGCAGCAGCCTTGACGGTGATATCTCGTCGACAGTTTCTTCTGAAGCGTCTGCAGCTTCCTCCAGCTGCTCCGGAAGGTCACAGCTCAGGAACCGTCGCAAGAACTGAAGATGGATTGACTATTCCAAGTCACCATCCTGAGGTAGTTTCTCATCTACTTTATCTTCTTCGCATTTATATGCTCAATTTTATACTGCGATTACACTTGAAACCCTGCACTACATAAGACTTCCAATATATTCCATTGCAACCAGGGAAAGACGTGAAGCCATGAAAATTTATACTGAAACGTTTAATGAGCAACTGAGCTGTCTGCTGCTATAGTATGATGATTGATCAAGATTATTATTAGGTTCATCACGCTTCCTGACGTCAGTTAGAGGGGAGGATACTATAATTATACGATCCGACTCTACGGGGTGAGGTCGTATCAACTAGCTGCGGACATAATGATGTATACCTTCAATACCAAGGACCCTCTTTTGAAGAAAAAGAAAAGAGTTCCAGGAATATTTACCTTGGTCTCTACTTGTAGTGGAAGTCAAGAGCTCCGTGCCTTTTCTACTCTTGCTATAGAAGTCCTACTTTGCAGAGCATTACCTATTCACTAGGATATTAAACTATAGATATACAAACGGTACCGCGGGTATGTTATAGATTAAGATAATGATGCTGTCATTCTATTCTGACCTCCCTTCCCTTTCTGCATACCGTGCTATTAATATGTTTGAGGAAGGAGTAGAGGTCTATAATATATCAGGTGCCAACCTTTAGGCGCTTTGATCTATTTACTGCGCGAGCCGTGTTCCAGCCATCTGATCTCTCCTATTCGCGAATGATAATATCGCAACTTAAATAAGAGGTCTGTTTTAGATATTTCAAGGCGAAGTTCAAAATGGCCGTGGCATCTTCTGCCACATCGGCACGAAGCTTAGAAGTAAGGGATGTCGATGACGCCCACAGACACATAATTGTCCGGGTTGCTAACCATATGCCCACCACTAGCCAGCATGAGCTTCATCTCCCCCAAGACATCAATGACCTCCATTCCTCGCGAATGCGCACTCTGCTGCTCTATGTCAAATCGGCGCCATCCATCCGCCTCAGCAGAGTCTTCGTTGATATAGATTGCATCGTTCTGAGCGGCGCTCATCAGGATAAGGCCGGAACCGTCATCCCTCGCTGGGTGAGGAGTCCAAATGACGTAGGGCGCACTTCCAGGGTTCTCGCCCGTGTCGGCAATGATCTTCGTTCCTTGCACGAGGTCAAATTCCAGGGGCGAGTCGGCGATCTTGTAATGGGTCGGACAGCCACCCTCGGGAACGCCACAGACCTCGTAGGTCATAATGTACTTCCCAGTAGACTCGATACGGGCCACGGTGGTCATCCCATGTCGCAGCTCGTATGCAGGCTCGGCGGCGTCGTCTACGGGGTCAGACCAGGTTTCGAGATCAGTCGTGGAGATGTGGGCGAGCTTCTGAGCGTGGTTCTCGTCCCTCTGGTCCGAGTAGAAGCAGACGAGCTGGCCGTCATACTCCAAGAAGAACGGTTCCCACACGGCCTTGTCGCCGTTGGTTACCGTCTCAGGGCCCGGAGCGTAGACGGCATGGCTGGCGAACTCCCACGAAGCGCCCTCGTCGGCGCTAGTGTAGACGTCCAGCCAGGCCTCCTCCAGATCCGGCTGCACCGACATGCCGCCAAGAATGATGGTTCCGGCGGCGTGCCCGCCGATATCATTATTGAGACGGTAGAGGTGTGGCTGGAAGCGCGTGCCCCATCCGTTGATTTGGTCGTCTACCCGAGAGAAGTTGGACCAGGTTGCGCCGCCGTCCTCGGACTTGAGCACGGGAAACGCCTGCAGCGGGGGCTCCGGGCCGTAGTTTTCCCAGGTCAGGATGTGGGAGCCGTCCTTTAGCTGAAGGGTGCGCCCGTAGAGCGTCTGCAGGTGGAAATGCCCTTCTCCAGGGGTGTAGACAACGTTGTTGACGAAGTTGGTGAAGGGCTCGGGAGGCGATTCCTGACGTCGAGTGGCGGCCGCGGTAGCCTGGCTGAGCAGAGTAGAGCCAGCGACGGCCGAGAGGGTGCACGCGAACTTCATTTCGGCGGAAAGGGAGATATTTTATGAGTCGTTCTGGCGGTGAGACGCGGGAAAATGCAAATGCTTGAGTCAAGTCCGGTTCTCGTAGTCCAGCGGTGAAGATGGCTGCTTTTATACGTTTAGACCCGACAGTCGCGAAGGAGGTCATTGACGTAGTGCTTTGCTCTCTAGTAGGATGAAGGAACGTGAAATTGCAATGATGGACATGCCGAGACTTGACTGCTCCCCGCAAGTCAAGGCGGGCCGCGACAAGGTTGCCGATCTGGGGCCCCGGATCTGGGGCGTTGCCGACCTTCGGTGGTCCCATAGCTCGCATGGCAGCGGGAGCTCGCGTCACATTGGGCTGGGTGACCCACGTCATCCCCCCGACACTCCGCGTTGGCGGTTGTTTGGCCCGCGGATGGTCGGGATTCTTCAATCCACTGCCAATTGGATCGCAGATCCGCTCCAATGATTCGCGTCACGACGAGTGGGGTCAGCGGCGCCCCTCTTGAGACTCGGTCATCCCCGACACGCCGCGCCAGAACATCGTTGCATGCAGGCTCGCCGACCGTAGCGTGACAACCGGGGCCCATGATATCGCACTAGTATACGTAATGTGCCTGAGTCCTGTACGCAGTGGCCACTCTAATCTTCAACCTCTGACCATTTGGGGAGCCAGCATGATCCAAGAGAGTGGATAGCTTGAGCCACGCAGGGTCGAGCTGGTTTAAACTTCTACAAGAACGCTGCGTACCAATATCTTGCGGTGAATTCCACGGTTTCTTTTCTCGAGACCAGAATTTGCCTTCTTTCCTGTCCTTTCCTTGTCCTACGCTTTCGGCCACCAAAAGTATCGGAACGATGAATGCCACTGCCACACTCAGTCGCATGGTGAACGGGCACGGTCCCGATCCCGAACAGGGACCCTTCACATTCAAACAGGCAGCCCATGCCCTCGCGCTCGGCCAAGACGCGAGTACTGTCTCGGCACGACTGCTGAACGAACTCTCAAAACCTGAGCGCCTGCACCTTCTCGATGGCGATGTACCCTTTTACACCGGCCTTCGAGGCATCGTTTGCGACCGATACAACCGCGTTCCTTTTATACTAGGGGAAATTCCGAGACTGGGAATACCCGGCGTTCGATTCACCGACGGCCCGCGGGGAATTGTCATGGGCAACTCCACAGCGTTCCCGGTGTCCATGGCCCGCGGCGCGACGTGGGATGTCGAGCTCGAGCGCCGGGTCGGGGACGCTATTGGGTTAGAGGCCAGGGCACAGGGCGCGAATTACTTTGCCGGAATTTGTGTAAACCTGCCCCGGCACCCCGCCTGGGGCCGTGTCCAGGAGACGTACGGAGAAGATCCTCTCCTTCTTGGGGAGTTCGGTGCTGCGCTTACGGAGGGCGTCCAGGCCCACGTCATGGGCTGTGTGAAGCACTTTGCGCTGAATTCTATGGAGAATGCCAGGTTCAAGGTGGATGTTCGGGTAGACGAGGATGTGCTCCACGAGGTCTATCTGCCTCATTTCAGGCGGATTGTCGAGGCTGGTGTCGCGTCTGTCATGTCTGCGTACAACACGGTCAATGGAGAAATGGCTGGTCAGAACAAAGTCCTACTGACGGATATCCTACGCAAAGAGTGGAAATTCAACGGCTTTACCCTTTCCGACTTTATCTTCGGTCTACATGACGCGTCGCTATCGGTCAAAAACGGCCTCGACATTGAAGCACCCTTCAAGCAGCAGAGAGCGATCCATCTTCAAGGCGCTCTAGAGTCTGGGCAACTGGACTGGGCCGACGTGGACCAAGCGGCCCAGAGGATTCTCCGACAACAACTAGAATTCGCACCCACGGTTTCCCGGAGTGTGCCCGAACCGTCTGTCGTCTTCTGCGATGAGCATCGGGCGCTGGCGCGGGAAGTTGCCGGGCGATCTATGGTTCTTTTGAAGAACGATCGCGTCGGAGACCAGCCGGTGCTACCGCTTCAGGCGGACCGTGTTTCCAAGGTGGCCATTGTCGGCCGTCTAGCCAACATTGCGAACACGGGCGATAAGGGTTCTTCGCAGGTCTTCCCCCCGCGTGTCGTGACACCTTTCGAAGGCCTCAAAGCGACACTCCCGGGTGCCGAAGTCCTTTTGGATGATTCCGACTTGGCGAACGGTGCTGCTGACGTTGCATCTCAAGCAGACGTTGTCATCTGTGTTGTCGGCTACGATGACCGCGACGAGGGAGAATATGTCGTGCCGTCGCTCCAGCAGGATCCTGCTATTGAGGCATTGTTGCCGCCAGCCGAGTCCAAAGAGGACCGGGCCACTCTGGGAATCATACGGGGAGATGATCAGGAAAATAACCAGGGGTCAGGGATCGAAGTTGGGGCGGGAGGCGATCGGAAGTCGATGAGGCTGCGACCTCGGGATGTCGATCTTATCCGGGCCACCAGGGCTGCGAACCCCAAGGTCATCGTGGTCGTCATTTGTGCCGGGACGGTCATCATGGAAGAGTGGGCTCCTGTCATCCCTGGTATTCTGGTGTCTTGGTACTCCGGATCCGAGGGCGGCCATGCGCTGGCCGATGTTTTGTTGGGCCATGTTGACGCGGCAGGAAGGCTCCCGTTCTCCATTCCCAAGGATGAGTCGCATCTACCGTACTTCGATATCGACGCGCCGAGTATTGTGTACGACCGGTGGTTTGGACAGGCACTGATCGACAAGATCGGTGTGGAGGCTGCTTTCCCGCTTGGGTTCGGCCTCTCGTATACAACCTTCTCTTTCGGCAACCTCCACGTTGGTGAGACTACCTTAGGGACCAACGATGAGTCCCTTTATGTGTGGGTCACCGTTTCCAACACTGGCCCGCGTCCGGGACGGCATGTTGCGGAGATTTACGGATATCCCGGGATGCCTGACTTCCCCTCACGCGTTCTCATGGGCTTTGCACCAGTTGAGCTTGGGGTAGGAGAAGCAAAGACGTTGAGGTGCGAAGCTTCGCTTCGGCCATTGCAACGGTGGGTGAGCGGTGAATTCCAGATGCCGACGCGAAATTTCGAAATCGAGGTGGTTTCTTACGCCGGTGATGCTTCCGGACTACGGACTACTTGTCGCCTCTAATGGATATTGGGTATTTCCAGCTGCTTGGACGTTTAGTTTGGCCTAGAACTCATGGCGTGAAGGGCGGTCAGGGTATTTCCTTACTATGGATCCTAGATTACTATAGTGCAGAGCTCAGTTGCTGAGCGATATCTACAACTCGCTTCATCTCGAAGACCTCGGTACTCCAGTGATCCAACATTGAAATTGTTTCTGACACCAAACCCCTCCATTTGTCGGGCATCAGGTCAGAGTCGGGAAACAGGCGGGAAAATGCGAGTAGCAGGATCGCGCTACGGGCCGAGGTGCGCAGCATGAGCCAGGTCCCGTGGTGGCGGTGGTAGAATCCGGGACGGTTCACAATGAGCCGTTCAAGATGGGATTCTAGTGCTCTAGCTGACCACTTTTTGGTTTCAGGTGTCCAGTCGGCGCGGCCGTTCATCACCTCCGCGAGGAACGGCCATGAAGTGAGCTCGCGCACATAAGTTACCCGTCCACGCAGGACGAGTCTAATCACATCATCTTCTTCGTCCTCGACCCGTTCTCCGTCATTACAATGCCCATGTTGCAGTGATGTGCGAACATAATTTGTAATTGTCACCAGAGGGGGTAGCGAATTGCACCAGGCATCCAGTTGATCGAGGGTCCTCTGACCCAGCTCACTCAATGTCAGTAGGACCCCCTTGTAGTCTTCACCCACCAGACGTTCCATCTGCTGCCGGTCTTCCATTTCCAAACGCCAGAGGGAAATCTCGGAAAGGTAGAAATACCACGCGCGCTCCAGCTGGCCGTTGCAACCTTGAGGGGGCTCCGGCAGCATCTGAGGCGAACTTTCCATAAAGGCATGGACGTTGGGCATGTCGAGCTCGGACCGGACTTCCTGTTCGGATTTCCAGCAAGACCAAGTGATGCTCTGCTCGGCGACAGTAAAGTCACCAGTTTCTAACTCGTGCCCGGACGCGTGTCGTCGGGACGACTTGAATCCCTGGCAGATGGCTAGCCCGTGAACGAACATTCTCCAGGCATCCAGCGGTCGGAGAAGTGACATGAGCATCACACCCGACAAGAAAGCGCACTGCGCTGAAACGAGGCCGCCCGAGACTAGGCTAGGCCCAAGTCTCTTCTGAGCCGCGTCAAAGAGTGCCAAGGCGACCTGGGCGTCAGGTTCGTCCATCAAGAGGCGAACATCTCGAAGATGACGAGCTAGGGCTCCGTTGGCGCAGACGAGGAGTGCTAGGCATGAGGGGGCGTTCCAGCCTGGGCCCTCGAGGCAAATTTGCCGCACGAGCCGTTGGGTACTCCACTCATCGAGAATGGGATTCTTGACGTGGACAAAGGCGAAGAAGTTGTCCACCCATCGGTTACATGCTGTGGGATCTAGGTCGCCGCTCAGAATGCTTAGCGGCTGCTGAGTGGGCGTCATTGGTGTTTCATGTGGTGACTCGACGGGGGGCACTGGGGCGAGCTCCTGGAAGATGCGCCATCTCAGGACGGCATCGAGGTTCTGGGGGAAGAGTAACTCCTTGCTCGCCCACAGCCCCGGGCCGGACTGGTCACGACTTTCGCGGGGCTGGCCCTCGCTCCAAGGATTCTGGCGGGGTTGCTGGGGACTAAGATGCGGGAGTCCGTCGAGTTTCTGTTCCATCCTCTCGAGCCGGTCTATGATTGCGAGGCTGGCCTGATCAAAGGTGGAGTGATCGGCCGGCTGAAAGGTACACTCGGCACCGATGCTGAGGCAAAACGAGCAGGACGGCCGCTGCTGGTCGCACTTTGTGCGTCGTGCCCGACATACCTGACAAGCTGTGACGGCTCTTTTCCTAGAGTATGCGCCGCTAGCGCGGCTAATGGTGGCTCTATGACTAGTTGGAGCGCGTGGTGTAGACTGCATGGTGGGGCTATGATGATCAGAGGTCCTCGAGAAGACAACGCGGAGTGTCGGGGAACGAAGAAGAGGCGAGCGCGTGGGTTTTATGATCGCCTGCAGCTTGGATAGAGTGACCCGGCTGGGGCCTCGGAACAGGGATTAGCTGCATTTGTTGATACTAGTCCGTATCGAGGTCTGAATCCCCAGGATGCGGGGTTATCCGCACGAGTTAGGATGTGCAAGAGCTCCGGTCGTTGCCCAGAACCAATCGCGGAAGATCGGGGAGACTGACGTAGTATTCAGAAATCCGGGCAGACGGTGATCTGGCTCGAACTGATTATTTGCAGGGATCCCGGCAAGCCACGATTTTCTCATGAGGCACCCTGTGACTATAGGACCACCACCGACTCATGGGATAATGCTACATTTATATATAAATAATATCTTCATTCATCGCATTTCTCCACTCCAAACATGCGGCGATCAACCCGTGTCATTCTTCGTTTGATACACCGAAAAAAGCGATTTTAATCAACCAGCAATGTCTCAACAGGAGCCAACAGCTCTGGCTCCTAAGGGCGGCCACGACACCAAACCCGAGGCCGACCTTGTAGAGGAATCCGTCGTCACCAAACCTGGCGTCCAGAAAATCGAAAACGCCATCAACAAGGAGCACAGCGTTTCTCTGCGTGATACCGCCCGGAAAACCCCCAAAATTATCTGGTGGTCCTTCTTTTGGTGCATGTGCGCTGTCGGCTGCAAGTTTTCCTTCCTGGCCTGAGTTTGCGTCGATAGTTACAGAATGGCTAACCACGGCTGCATTGTAGGGGGCTTCGACACCCAAGTCAATGGAGCTATCATCAGTGTGCCAGCCTTCCGTGAATACTACGGGTAAACCCAAGTTTCTCTCTCAACAGCGCTCATCATCTGATTAATACCGCGATAGTCGCGAGCTAGATGGGGACTATGTTATCCCAGCAGACTGGCTGAGTGCCTTTAACATCATCTCGTCCGTCGGCCAATTTTTCGGGGGTTTCGCCTGCAGCTACGTTTCAGATCGCGTGGGCAGAAAGAAGAGCCTTACCCTCGGCGTTATCATCGTAACCGGCGGCATCTTTGGGGAAGCGTTCTCGCCGTCGAGGGCTGCTTTTGTGGTCACCAAGCTTATCCTTGGCGTTGGTGTGGGTTTCTACCTCACCCTTGGTCCCATCACATGCTCCGAGATCGCTCCACTTGCTCTTAGGGGTGTTTCCACGTCTGGAGTAAACTTGGGAATTGCTATGGGACAGCTTCTCTCTAACTCGGTCACTTCTGGTTTCGGCGGTAGGGGCGATGTCTGGGCCTTTAGAGCCCCGTTCCTCTTCCAGCTATTATTTTCAGCCTTCCTCTTGGTTGGAAGCTTTCTTTCCCCGGAGTCCCCCTGGTATCTTGTGCGGGCCGGCAAGCTCGACGAAGCCGAAGCGACGCTTCAGTCACTCTATGGATCAGAGGTCGATGCGAGGGAGAAGCTGATTATCATCCAGAGGACTGTTGAGGACGAGGGTCGTCTAGAGGATCCATCGTACGTTTCGGCGTTCAAGGGCACAAACCGAGTCCGAACCCTCATCTCAATCGGTGTATTCGCCTGTCAACATGCCGTCGGTATTATTTTTATCCTCAGTTTTTCCACATACTTTTTCCAGCTCGCCGGTCTCGATACTCAGCAGTCCCTCAACCTCGGCGTCGGTGTCACGGCCTGTGGCGTCGCTGGAAACATATGCTCCTGGTTCATCGTCGATCGCTTTGGCCGCCGCAGCATCTTCCTCGGCGGTATGGTCGGCTGCACAGGACTGCTACTATTGATTGGCATCCTTGATGTAGTGCCCACCGATGCTGCCAAGTGGGCCATGTCCTCCATCATCGTAATCTTTTCCTTTATTTACTTCATGACCGTCGGCGCTGTTGCGTTTGTCTTGCTAGGCGAGGTCTCGTCCCTTAGTCTCAGAGCTAGGACTACTGCGCTTGCTACGGCGACGCAGGCTATCTTCGGCATAATCATGTTCTTCGCCGTGCCCTATATGGTAAATCCGGATGCTGGCGTAAGTATCATCGCCCCTCAAAATTTTCCAATCTACCATACTAAGCTATCATAGGACCTGAAGGGTAAAGTGGGTTTTATCTTTGGCGGTTTGGGTGCCCTTGCGTCTGTTATTTGCTGGGCGTACATCCCCGAGCTCAAGGGACGAACTGTCTACGAGATCAACCAGATGTTCCAGAACAAGGTTCCTCCTAGACGCATGAGGCCTCACAAGCTCTCTGAAAGCGAAACTTATCAGGTTGCCTAGGGTTCCTCGTTGATGATTATGACCAAATCCAGCGGCAATGGTTAATTTGATTTGTGATTGAATCTGGAGGAGAACTGTCCGTCGACAAGACATCTCCTTTTCTGTCTGATTGGGTACGGCAATGTTACAGCTTCACTCCGTTCCGCTACATGACGAAGATATCTCATGCCTATTGGCGAGGCACTAGATATGTATGATTTACAAGAGCAAGAACACCAGCTAGATAACGTTGTCGTAAAGTTCAAAACATAGATTGCGTAGCGCTTAGGAACCAATTAATTCAGAAAACAACAGAGACTCGACGCGACCATTCCAAGACCCGGGCTGTTGGTGCTCTGAAAGAAATCATGCCGACCCCTCTTGCCCCTCAACCCTCCTCAAAACCAACCACAAACTAGCCAGACCAACCTCCAACACGGCTACCGCCTGCTCCCCATCTGCCACTTCCAACCTCTCAATCTTCCCCCCCAAGCCGCCCGAAATCCCCTCTGCACCCCCCTCGGTCAACTGTGCAACCCCAACCCCCAGCAGCCCCGCCACATCCCCCGAATCCCCCAACGCAGCCTCCAACCCCCTCTTCCAAAACCAGTCCTTGTTCGCGACTGCAACATACGCCTCGGCCCTCTGCCTCTGCGTAAGCGGCTTCTTCGCCACAGCACCAAGCGCACGCCCCGGAAGCGAGACCACGGCGCCGACGCTACCCAGCGCAGCGGACACCGGCACGGTCACCGTCCCACCGATGATCCCCCCCACCGCGCCAAAGATGTTACCCTTCTTGGCGTTGCTCCCAATGTTCCGGAACACGTCCTTCGTGTGCCCATAGACATGCTTGAAATGCGACTTTGGGCCCTCGCCGACCTGCGACGCAACGTCTGCGGCGTGCGCGACCGCGCGGTCGGACACTTTTGCGGCGAGGAAGGCGGAGAGCGTCTCGAGGAAGGAGAGGAACGTCTGCTCTACTATCCCGTGGCGGAGGAGGGTGGGCGCGTAGGCTTTAAGGAAGGCGGACGTCGGGGTGGGTTGGACTTGGGGGATGGCGATGAGTTTTTGGGTGGGGGTGCTGGGTCCGGGTTGGGAGGGCGTGGGTGGGGAGTAGGCTGGCAGGGCGCCGTCGACGGGGAAGCGGAAGGGCGCGTCGGCGGTTGGGCCTGCGGTCTTGGAGTCCACAAGGCTGGCGTCTGGGTCTGCTGGCGTAGGGCTGCTCGCGGATCTGGAGTCTGCGGGTGTGGGTTCGTAGGCGGGTGGTGCTCCGCTATCGCCAACTTGACCCGCGGGCGCGGCTTCATCTGCTTTGCTGTTTGACATTTCTCCTTTGTTTGCTGTCATTTTTTTCTTCTCGATCGGGTATCCTGGCTTGGGATAGACGAGAGGCGGATATGCTGGAAGGGTATTTATCCTGGCGCATGGGGAGCCACGTAAGGGCGTACGACGTTCGAGGTGAGATTGATTATCCCCTAAGGGTGGCTGACGCCAACGGCGGCCTCGGGCTCCGCTGAGTGGGTCCGGCACGGCAACCGAGTGCCGCGTAAGCGAGTGCGATCGACAGATTAGGATTCCAGGCGATAACGCCTAAGCTAACCAGTGCGACTAACCAAGACATTCGGCGGGTTACCCCTTGCCGTATAGTATAGTACATGTTAGTTTATGCGCCAACACTCCTGGGAGGGCTATTTCGTAGCAAAATATATCGTTTCCTTCGGGTCATCTAGACTTGGAAGAAATACTAGGAAATAAATTCTAATTTTCATTGAGAGCCGGTGGGGGAGCCCTCTCAATGTTCGTCAGGCTCCGTGTACATTGGCGCGCCTCGCCGGGAATATCGTGCCGAGCTCAGGGATCGACAGCATCGACACTGCGGGGAGACAACCATCGTGGATTATAGGAGCCGGTACGTTTATAGGGTTACCCCGTATGTATTCAAAATTACCACTAGACATTTAACGCTTCAAACAGACGTCGCTCTCCGGCACCATCCCAATGCCATGCGTTCCACGCGAAACAAAACTAAAGAGATAATTACATGTTGCAGAGCGGTCGATAAACTGTGCCCGTGATATCCTTCACTTGCCCTCCGACGCCGCCCTGGCCATTGCCTCCATCTCGGGATATTCCGGCAGATTCCAACCCCCCTTCTCCTCCCCCCAGACACTAGCCACCAACTCGGGCAGCCTCAAAAACAGCACCGCGCGCATAACGAAGCGGAGGACCGCTACTCCAAGCCACGACTTGGGCATCCCCATCGAGATCCCAAACGGCGTCACGCTATCCTGCACCTTTTCCGCGAATGGCCTCACCGCCCTCTCGTAGTTCGAGAACGCCGTGTCTGGCTCCCCTGGATTCTTGCAGATCTCGCCCGCGAGGACGTAGGCGCCCACTAGGCTGCAGGATAGTCCCGCGCCCGCGAACGGCGAGGGACAGTGCGCCGCGTCGCCGAGGAGCACCACGCGGCCCTTGTACCACGTCGGGGTCCGGATCTGCACAATCTCCACGCAGTAAAAGTTGTCGGTCCCCTCCATACCCTCGAGCAGCCTGTCCGTCGGGGGCCCGATGCCTTGGAAGCGCTGCCTCCAGACCTCCTTCTGCTTCTCAACCGGCGCCCTTGGCAAACTCCTCAAATCAGGCGAGTCGTCCGCCATGAAGATGACGGCGTTGGATTCCGTCTCGCTGTGGGTTCGTCGCAGCGTCATCCGGCCGCCGACGGCGCTGCACACCGTGCTGAGGTTGCTGTCGGTTTCTAGCCTGGGCACGAAGAAGTAGGCGCCGTAGAGTCCGAAGCGGCGGTGTTCATCCGGTGCACCCTCGGGCATTATCGATGCGCGGACGCGGGATCCTTGGCCGTCTGCGCCGACTAGGAGGTCGTACTCTTCCGAGGTCCCGTCGGAGAAGTACGCAACCACGCTCTCCCCCTTTTGCTCGTGTCGCTCCACCGTCGTCCCAAAAACGTACTTCACCCTATCCTTCGTCTCATCGTACAACAACCTCACAAAGTCCCCGCGCATAATCTCAAACTCGGACGTGAAAACCTGCGCCCCCTTCCCCGTCTTGTTCGCCATCATCGTTCCCAGGACACCCCCCTGCTCATCGACAAACGCCATGCCATCCTCGTCAACGGTGATGCCCCGGATCTTCTCGAGGAGGCCCATGCGCTCCGCGACCGAGATGCCCTGGTCGCGGATGTCGATCTGCGCACCGGCGGCGCGGAGGACGGGGAAGCGCTCGACGACGGTCACGTCGTGGCCGGCGCGGGAGAGCCAGAATGCGAGGGCGGGACCGGCGCAGCCGCCGCCGCAGATGAGGACCTTCAGAGGCATGTGTGTGGCGGAAGGGTAATGGAAAAGAGGTTGCAAGGGTATGATAACGCGCTCGCGTAGTTTTTGTAGGTTGCAAGTTTTGTACCTGTGAGAGGAACGATGCTGAGGGTGACTTTTGCGACTCAAATAAAATGCTCGTTCATTGCTCAGGATCCTGACCCTATAAAGGTCTATATAGGAAGCCCTCCGAACCCCGTCGTCGCGTCGATATCGTCATGCAAATAGGTTACGTGTCGCAGGACGAGGCTTCCCTTCCTACCTTGTTACGCCGCGCCGCGACCGTATACGGTTAGCGCTTACGCACCTTGCTCATATTTTCGGCGAGGATTGCTGCCTTTGTGTCACCATGGCTAGTCAGAAGGCTTGCGTTCCGTGCCGGGATATCCGTGAACCCACCCCGAGTCGGCCCCGTCGGGCTAAACGCCGAGGAGTTATCGGGGATAAGCAAAGGCGCTTCCCCAGCCTCGAGTCTTTCATGCGCGACCCTGATGGCTCTATGCAGGCCGTCCACTATCACATCGCATCGGTATTATTCCATAAGGCTAAGGAAGGGCGGGTAACGCATCGAGCGGGAACGGCTTGGGAGTCGCCGTCTGTGGTGTATCTTTGCGCTCCTGTATCACACACCGATTTTACAGTTTGCAAGTTACGTGGACTTCCGCGACGTCAATTAGATTTGACTTTTTTTTTAAAGCACTACAGGACGGCGCTTCAGGCCGTAGATGGGTCCAAGTAGAAAAGATGTAGGGCGACGCGACGGGAGTGGCCGACACCCCGCGTGGCCGCCGTATCTCGTTCCCGCCGTATTACTCGTACCGGTCGCGTGGAGTGTGACATTCCGGACCTCGAGTATGACGTACATTTCCCTTGGCGTTGCGAAGCATCCGGTCTTGGCGGACTCGTCAGCGACCGAGCCGCAGTCGTGCTAGTGTAACCCTCCGGACAGAGAGCTCAGGCTATGCTCTCGAGACAATTCACACTAGGCGACCCGAAGGATTCACTCATCACCCCAGGCCTACGAATATAAAGTGGGCTTAGTGAAGAGGGCCCAGGTCAATGAAATCGTCGCCAGTGGCTCTAGAAGGGCTGAGCTATAATGGAGCCCGCTTCCGCGCCTCGAAGGATTCAGTGGGTACGACAGCAACACGACAACAAGTTTCACTGCTGTCGATGGTCTGAATCCACAATCATGGGGATCGTGGGGGTCAGGTATAAAAGGCTTGAGGTCTAATCCACGATGCCATGTATACCAATCTTCCCCAAAAAAACCAGACCGGCCCACGGTGACAATGCTTCTCCAAGTCGGTATCCTATCGGCGGCCCTCGCCTCGACCGCCTCAAGCGCAATCCTCCCTCTAAAGCGCGACACCACCGCCCGCAACCCCACTCCCCTCCTCTCAACCCAGTATGGAGCCCTCTTCCACGCAGAGGTAACCATCGGCGATCAGCCCTTCACGCTCCTTGTCGACACTGGGAGCAGCGACGTCTGGGTCCCCACCTCCGACTTCCAGTGCGTCGTCGACGACCTCGAGGTCCCGCAGAAGGAGTGCCACTTCGAGGCCACTTACGATGTGCCGGACGATATTGAGTACGTCGCGAACCAGACTTTCGGTGTACAGTACGGCACGGGTATCGCGCTCGGCAAGGTCGCGAAGCAGGACGTGACCTTGGGCGGGATCACCGTCAAGGGCCAGACCGTCGGGATCGTAGACCGCACGAGAGAGGTCTACGACGGGACCTACAGCGGCATTCTCGGCCTAGGATACAAGCCCCTGACATCCGCACATCCGGGGTCGAGCATCGACAACGACACTCTTCTTTTCAACCGCGCGCTCTACGACCCCTTGTTTGTGTGCATGTACAAGCAGGGTTCTATTGAACCGTGGTACAGCCTTGCCATCGATCGTGTTCCTCGGGGCCAAGATACGGGTCCGGGCGGTTGGCTTGGGTTAGGCGAGCTGCCTCCGGTGCCGCACGGCGACAAATGGGCCGCAGCTCCCGTGGAGGTGACCGAGGGTCTACCCGAGGAATTGACCGGAGGCGTGGAGCAAATCACCCTCATGACACTCTCCGTCGACGGCCTATCCTGGGCGTCCCCCTCCAACAAGTCTCTTGAGACCAGCACCGAGTCCTTCCAAGCCGTCGTCGACAGCGGTCACAACATGAACCTCATCCCCGCCCCCCAAGCGAACGCCATTAACGCCGCCTTCGACCCCCCCGCTATACTCGACGAAGAGACGGAGCTTTACATGGTTGACTGCGATGCCAAGCCCCCCAAGTTCGGCATTACCATCGACGGCATCACATTCTGGCATAAACACGAGGATATGATTTACGAGGTCGGGGACGGGACGTGCTATTCTAGCGTTGGAGCGACGGGTGAGGATGACGGGCTTGCGCTGAACTTCTTGGGTGACGCGTTCTTGAAGAATGTCGTTGCCGTTTTTGACTTTGGGAGGGATGAGATGAGGTTTGCGGAAAGAAAGAGCGGGTGCAAATAGATAGCGCGGGGGTATTAGTCTAGGCGCGCGGCTTGGACTGCGGTGTTCCATTATAAACAGTGATATAGATTTACTTCATACTCTTGGTAACTTAGCATTACACCTACATTCATATATCTGCACAACATGTCTTGGGTCTCTCGGAAACGCACGCCAGGATACATGAATTCCAGGATCCAATATGATCTGTTGTGAACTACCTCCAAAGCTCTCCCGCTTCCTACTATGCGTGGGCCTTTTGACCCCCCACCATCCAGTATGCGGCTTGTACAAGGTCGTCTGGTACGACGAATTTTCCTGAAGTCTAGTGTATTCTACGCTCTAGACACTTTCATTGAAGTAAGACTCGAGCCTATAATGCGTTCCCGCCCACATCATTTACTCATACATCGCTCATCTCTACATCCTCAAACACCGCGCACCCCTCCCCTCCCTCAGCAAACAAACTAACACCCAACGCCTCCTTATCCCCCGTATAAACCATCGTCGTAAGTGCGAACCTCCCATTCGCAAACACCTCCAGCACATCTCCGTCCCAGAATACCTCCAGCTCAAGCTTCTCCCTCTCCTCCCCCTGGCCATCATCTAGCGTGAAGAGCGTAAATGGCCCACGCTCCTCGGCTGTGTTGATATCAGAGTCTGAGGTTGACTTGGACCTGTCGACGATGATGAGCTCGTCGGCGGGGCGGAAGGAGATTGTGGTTCCGGTTGATATGTCGGAGTTGTGGCGGAGGTGGAGGCCGAGTTCCGTGCAGGAGTCGTCGACGGCGATGGTCGCCTTGACCCTGAACGTCTCTCCCTTCGCGAACCCGAGGCTCTTCACCGTCTCGGTATCGTCGGACTCCGGGAGGGACACGTCGTTCCAAGTCTGTGCCTCGAAGAAGTGCTGCGTGGAAACCTCAGCAGCAGGACGAATGCCAAGGGTATAGGCAGTAAACGTCCCCGGCACGCGCCCAGGGTCTAGGTACATCGAGCTGATCTCCCCCAACTCCGAAGCCAGCGCCCTCTTGACGTTCTTGATAGTCTGCAGGGAGAGCTCCCTCGGCAACGACAGCGCGCCGTTCCAGCCCTTTTCCCTGTGGTAGTCTAGAGGAAGATCCTCCTCCGGGATCCAACCCCACGCAATCTGCCGTCCTGAAACGGGGTCCTCAAAGGAGTTGATGGCGTAGAGGGAGCCGTGGTCAAAGATGCCGCCAAAGGTTGGGCCTAGCACGACGCCGCCGTCCTGCGTCTTCTCCAACGCACCGGAAAGCCAGTTGCATGATCGGATGGTGCGGCGGGGGTGATTCTCGTCTTTGTCAGAAAGATACTCCGTCACCCACTCCTTCTCAACACCCCCCTCCGAACCACCCACGAGGAACTCGAAGCTCGGCCCACAGTGGGAGCCCAGCGTCATGAGGTTCGCGCACTCGAGGTTCGTCCCCATGTCGTTACTCCACTTCTCCGAGAACTGGAAGTGCTCCGGGATATCGAGGAGGGGCCCGAGGTATTCCCAGGCCGTGAGATCGTCGGCGGGCATAGAGTACAGGAAGGCCGTCGGGCCGACTTCCTTGATCCCGCCCGATACGACGCCGTAGAGGGAGGACTTTCCGAGGAGGCGATCCATGGTCGGCCATTCTTTGATGTAGGGGTCGCGCCAGGCCGTGACGTTGAGGTCTTCCGGTTCCTCTCGCAGGATGGGGTTGACCTCGTCCACCTTGTCCCAGGTCTTGCCGCCATCCGAGGACGTGGCGGCCGAGATGCCCTCGCTGCCTCGGGAATGGGGAAGGGTCCAGTGAATGGGGAGCTCAGTGACGGATGTGTAGATCAGGCTGAGTTGGTCCTCTTCCCCGTTGAGGCCCGTCGGCACGAAACAGCCGGTGAAGACGCCCTCGCCGTCATACTCGGTATCCGGGGCGAGCGCGCGGTCAGTACCCACTTGCTCCCAGTTCAAGAGATCGGTGCTTGTCGCGTGGGCCCATGAAATGTTCCCCCACTCGATGTCATCGGGGTTCCCTTTCCACTTTGTCAGTCATCGTCCCAAGGCAGGATGTAGACTTTGGGTACTTACATTGGTAGAAGATGTGGTATTTTTCCTCAATGGGATCGTATCCTGGGGCGCACGGGTCATTCATCCACCCCTGCGACGGGGTAAGATGAAGACTCGGGCGAGAGAACAATTGTAGTGCCTCCGACGCCATTGTTATCCGTGTGATGCAAGTTGAGAAGAAGTAGAAGGACTGCTTGCGCCTGGAATATTCTAGACTTCCCTCCACACCAGTCCTTCCTTATATACCTCGTATAGGACTCCCGGGAATAACAGATACACGGTGTGGTGAGCTGGTCCAAGCGCGTCCGGCGCCTGATCGGAGCTTCATTTGGCCGAAGATTTCGCCGGACGGCGCGCGGACCCCGCGATGGGTGGGTACGAGGGGATACAGTTACATGAACCGTCCCTATTCCTCGAGCCTGATGAGGGAAATTACCCGGAAGAAATCGTGGGTTTAAAGGGGCCGCTGGCTCTCATCGCGACCCCGAATGCTTAGTCGCGAAAGTATCTTGTATTGTCAATAAGATGGCGTGGACTAAACGTACCCCAGACGCGCAACGGCTGTCATCGAGAGTCATCGGAACTTGCCCGCCCCCTCACCTCTCGGCCTCACCCAACCCCACTGTGGAGGCCCGTGGGGCCCCATATCACCATGGCGGACGCTCGGATGACCCCGACACTAATGCGGGGCATCCAGGGAGATCGTAGCATACCAGTAACCAGCTTTTGCGCGGCATTGCTTGGACAGAGGTACTAACCAGCTTCGGCCGACCTTCCGATCTAGGACGAGATCGACGGCCTGATCATGCGGCTCACCGTGGCCAATGCTGGCTCGGGGAGATCTTGGCGCCGCAGGAAGACGTCGTATTCTTTCCGACCGGGTATTCTGACGGCCGGTGTACCGTTCGTCCTGGTCACTGGCTCGGAGCATGAATAAAGGATCACAGCCATGTCAAGCACAAAAGGCCACTAGAAGCACCAGAGATCCGCAATCAAACGCCCATGCATTGTCTATCGCTGATTTTAGGATACCAAGTAAAGAAACACAGCACCGCATTTTCCCAAGTCTAAGCACACCCACCAATCTCCACCCCTTCACTTCTCATCTCGTCCCTCACCTTCCCCGCCCCCTCCCCCTCCCTCCCCCACCACCCCCGCGGCCTCCCTGGCCCTTATTCTTCGGCGGGTCCGGTACAATAACAAGCCCCCTGACTCCTCTCAGTCCCATCTTCCCCGCCGTCGTCCTCGCGATGCTCGGCGTCTCCGGAGCGCCCAGCCCGTCCCGCGCAAACACGTTCCCCTGCGCCACCAGCTCCTCCTTGTCCCACCGCAGCGCCTTCATGAAGCCGTTGTAGTACCCCAGCCACGCGCGGTAGATCTTGGCCTTCTCCTCGTCGTCCATCTTCTCCGCGACGGAGGTGACGGCCGCGGCGGAGGAGAGGTCCGCCTGACGGGGGATGAGTTTGATTTCTTTGAGGGTGTACTTGGGGAACCACGACTCGATACTCGTGACGATGAGGATGCCCCGGCCTTCGGCGTCGGCGCGGGCCGTGCGACCGAGGCGGTGAATGTAGCTCTCCTTGTCCATGGGCAGACCGAGCTGGATAATCGCCGTGACACCGGGGAAATCCATCCCGCGCGCTACAACATCCGTCGCGACGAGGATAGCAGTCTTGGCGGTGCGGAACTCGTTCGTGATCTTGATGCGCCTGCTCTGCGAGAGCCGGCTGTGCAGGATGGAAATGGGGGGCAGCCCAGGCAGCGACGACAGCACAAGCCCGTAGTAATCAGCCAGCGCCGCCGTCTGCGCGAAGAGAATCGCCTTGAACGACCCGTCGCGCGCCGCCTCGTCCTGCACGCAGCCCACCATGGCCGGCGCGACGGACGCGAAGTCGGGGACCTCGATCAGGAACTGCGGGACCCGCTCGTGCGTGTTCGCCTCGCCGGCCGGAATCGTCGAGATGAACTTGTACCCCGGCGAGAGCACCAGCCCCGCAACCTTCTCCACATGAGGCGCAATGGTGGCGGAGAAGAGCATCCCCTGGCGGTTCGACTCCCGCTTGTCGGGCAGCCGCGCGACAATGTTCTGCAGGTCCTTCATGAAGCCCATGTCGAGGAGGCGGTCCGCCTCGTCCAGCACCAGCGTGTTGAGGCTGCGCAGCTGGTAGAGGACCTTCTCGCTGGACATGTGGTCCTGCAGGCGGCCCGGGGTGGCGATGAGGATCTCGCACCCGCCCAGGATCTGCTTCTCCTCGCGGTCCTTGTTCGTCCCGCCGATGGCGACGCGGACGCGGTACTGCGGGATGCGCTGCAGGAGCTTGGTCGCCTCGGTGGAGATCTGCATCGCGAGCTCGCGCGTCGGCGTGATGATGAGGAGGGAGACGCCCGCGTTGGAGGGGCGGTTCAGGTTAATCATGGTCTGGAGGGCAGGGAGCAGGAACGCGATCGTCTTGCCCGTCCCCGTCTTGGCTTGCACGAGGCAGTCGCTCCGGCTGGGCGGCAGGAGCTCGTCGAGCGTGGCGGCCTGCACGGGCGTCATGTAGTCGAACTTCATGTCCTGTGTGATGGTCTGGATCACCGTCGGGTGAACGAGGTTGGTGAGCTCGGCGAACCGGCGGGTCGCCAGCGGGGGCGGGGCCTGGGAGCCCTGCGCCGCGGGCTGGTGGATCGTGGAAGACTGGAATGCGTCGTTCCCCGAGTCGTTTGAAGTGTCCATCCGCGAGCTCGCCGCGGTGGCGACCTGCTGCTGACCGTTCCCTTGCCCGCCTTGGTTGGCATTCGATCCGCCACGACGACCGCCGCGTCCACGGCCTCGGCCTCGCCTTCCGCCGGATCTGCCGCTGCCACGATGAGTAGGTCCGTCCATTGTGACGGTTTGTTGTGGGGTTTTGAGGTGTGAGGTGAAGGAATGAGGTTGTGGTACTTTTTTTCTTTTTTCAGAATTAAGTTTAGCGTTCCTTGGTCCAGGGGAGACGAGGATAGCACGTGCGCCGCCGGGCTAGCGCCTTCCTAGGCGCAGCTGAAACTTGAGCTGAGCCGATCTTCAGCCGGGGGAATGGATGACAAACTCACGCTGGGGCCCGTCCTTGTCCCAACTGGTCCCAGGTGTGACCCTCGTCATCAACGCTTCTCCTTTGGTGGACCTACCATTCTCGCCACCAGACATCTCACATCTCATATCTATACATCCAAATTTCCATTGCACACAACCATAGGAGGATAAATATTCATGAGACAACAGCCCCCTACACCAGTTTATTCATCCTGTGACGTGATTAAACAAATGCCACTTCCCACTATGCCTCATAGACGGGCAAAGAAGCGTTCCCCAACCTATGGTCAGTAGTTGGTTTTTGGCGCTCAGAAAGGTCCATTCGGGCTGCCATAAACGACCTGTCTGTCCATTATCCCCGGAAATAAATCTCGGAAGCAGATCAGCTTGGTCAATAAAGCAGGGAACGTAGCTTGACGACTACCGTTGTCTTTCCCGCAGACAAAATCAAAGTACATCTTCGATAAACGACGAAACGAATGCAGTAAACGCATGAGCTGGTGGTGGCTGCGTTCCAGAGGGCAACCTCGTGACAAAGAAGGGTGTCGAGAAATATCTGCTAAGGAGCCGATTTTGAATTCTATTTTCTGAGACAACGGAAACTCTAAACAATGACTCTTTTATACAGCAGCGCCGCGACCTTTCACAGCCAACTCAACTACTAACTTTTGTTTTGTACCTACGAGAAGATTTCAACGTACCGTGCTCCCAAACAACGGGCTTGAGGTCCGTTTGCGAACTGATCTCCTTTGTCTCTTCCAAAAAGTGCCTTGTCCCGAGATCAAAGCAGGCGCGACTTACTAGTACGTGGACGTTTTACGCAACCGAGGAACATCAATTCCCTCTGATGCATTCGATTACAACCAGCAATCCGAATCCTCCTCTCAGAAGCCACACACTATATACGCAAGCTTTCATCGGAGCCCATCTTCCATCCCGCCCTCAAAACATCTCAGCCCCTTCTTAATACCTCCTATTCCGCCAAAAAATGAAGTACAAACCTTCACCATTCCCGAGGCTCCCACAAGGAGTGGGTGCCTCCGCCGTACCGCCATCCGACGAAACCCCAGCCGCGCCCCAAGCATACATCCTCGATCACCCAGACGAGATCCTGCTCTAGGTGATGGCCGAGCTCCGCGGCGTACCTTTATACCTTCTCAGTCAGACAAACGGCCGTTTCCTCCGGTTGTCGCAGGACAATCGCTTCCGCCACTACAAGATCAGCGTCCGGACCCATAATGTCGCCGGGCGCCGCGAGGAATGGGGCGGCTCAGCCATAAAGGACATCTTCAGCCACCTCCGTCGGGACCTCTTCTGCGGGACGTACCAAGAGGTGCGCGCGAGCCCAACTTTCCCCGAGAGGATGCAGCGCATGCGGGAGCTCCTCTTCTGCGCGGCGTGCGTCAGTTGTCACCCGCGGTGGCAGTTCTCCGCGGCGCAGAGGGACCTGGACCACCGGGTGTGCATCGGGCGCGAGGGGAAAAAGCGGCTGTGCCCACACCTATCCCTCGCGTGGGCGGCCACCGGGACGCAGGCGATGAGGAGGGAACCCCGCGACTGGATGGCCTGCGGCGCGTGTCTCGAGCCGGAACCCGACGCCGGGATCCCGGCTGGACTACTAGTCGTGGAATGGCAGAACACAGCAGAAAAGAACACGACGGAACATCAGGCGCAGCGTCCTACCTTGCACCAGGCCACGTCCATCCGGAAGCAAGTCCCGGTCCTGAGGCTAGACGCCGTGCCGGACGGGAGCTTCAACTCGGTGACGCTGAGGAAGCTCTGCCACGAGTCACCGACCAAGGACGTCGCTGATGTGCTGTTCTGTCCGCACGTGCGCCTTGGCGACTGCGAGCCCATCGTCGGCTTTTTCCGCGCCATAAAGAAGATGGGAGAAGGTCACCCAGACCTGACAGACGCGGAGCTGCGCGTCCGCACCGGTAAGTCTTCTTTGTCCTTATCTTGAAAACACTTCGACTAATAGGATTTCCAAGATTATCGGTACACGTGCAGGCTCTGTAGGGTTTTGTACATTTGGCGTATACACGAAGGCTGGATGCTTGTGCATGTCAGCGAATCCCTAAGGCCGGGGAACCTGGACGACCCCTGGCACGAGTCCACCCCGCATAAGAGGTGGTGGGTGTCAGGCCTGGAGCCCGCCTCCTACTCGCAGTACGAGGACCACGAGGGACGCCACGTTACGTGGTGCCCGGACCCAAAGTGCTACCCGAAGGCGCGATTCGGGCCGGAGAGCAGGCAGCTGGTGGGCCCGGATGACATCTTACGTCATCTAGACGAGAAACCTCGCAAGTTTTGTGGATGGAACACAGTTGACGGCCGCAGGTTCTGTTAGCCTGTACCAAGCACGTCTTTCGTCTGTGGCTGGCTTGTGCCTGTAGTATGGCGACGGGGTATTGGCCGGTTAATCAAATGGTGCCGATGGTCTGGTGGAAAAAACGGTGGTAACGATGCAACTACGGGTAGAGGACAAGCTCTAAACACATCAAGAGGGCAAAATGATGGATCAAATGTGGAGTGACCATGGGCCATTATGCTATCATTTGGAGGAGGGCATTTTCATTAGTTCCGCCTGTCCCGTATTCCCATTCAAATTTGCCGTTTGCTTCGCTGTTTGTTGAACCCTCGTGACTTGGGTTTAAGGCCTCCTATAAACTCTTCATACGTGACGGAATACGAGATGCGAAATCTATGTTACGGCACCGCCAGCAGTTACTATCGTGCTACCAGCACCTTATCCCCGTATATTTCCGATCTGAGACCGAACGGACTCAGGGAGATGGAAAGATTGATTAATATCAAGTCATGATACGGGAAAATCCACCTGTTGATTTACCCAGGTCTGTTCTCCGGAACTCACTCGCAGTAAAACGCCGTCGACCGAGTGAACCAAGTCCGTCCCAAGAGAGTGCAATGCATCGGAGAACCGAACCGAACCGGCATCGGGCACCAATCAACTCCGTTCCTTTTCCGCTATCTGCTCGGTGTGGGGCAATTCCCCAGCCACTAACCGCTATCGGGTGCAGCATCGCTGTAAAAATGGTCCGACATCCAGGCTGTGGGGATGAACACATCTAATTTCGAATTGACTTTTACATTAAGACATGTTTTCCCCGCGTCAAGTAACTTCTCAACGAAGCCTACCCCGCATCAAACGAGCCACCGAAGCCTTTAAATAGCCAGGGTCCAAGATGGTGCCCGAACTAGTGTCGGACCAAGTTTCTACTTGCGCCGCACAGTATAACGCATCCGCGATGCTCACACCGCTTCTTTTCGCAGGCCTGGCCTCCGTGGCCTACGGGCATACCCCCGGGAGCCAGGTCCTAGAGATCAATCAAAAGGGTTTTAATGTTCTGGACACCGTGCTTCCTCCTTCTGTCGCCAATGTTACATCGGTACGTACGACTCCCTATGCGGACTTGGCTGTGTTCGGTCGTATTCAAATCTAACCCGCGTAGATCTTCCTGCCTCCAGGCATCTCGGAAGAGGAAGCCATCTCCAAGCCGTTCCACGTCTACGACGATGAATTCTACACCATCATCGGGGAAGATCCGACGCTCACCTTGATCGCGAGCGAGGACACCAACCCTCTCTTCCACGAGGCCGTCGTCTGGTATCCCCCCACGGATGAAGTCTTCTTCGTTCAAAACGCGGGCGCCAGGGCCGCCGGAACGGGTCTGGAGAGGTCGAACGACATCTTCAAAATTTCGCTAGAACAAGCTGCTGCCGTTTCTGCAAAGAACAGTGGCGGGAGCGTGGACATTGTGCGCGTCGATGCCGACCCGCCGGTTATCAACTCGAACGGTGAGCGCCAACCGGACTTCCAATCTTGGAATGCAATTCCTAACAGACTGATCTGCAGGCGCATCCAACTACCGAGGGCAGCTCATCTTCGCGGGCGAGGGCCAAGGCGCGGACGTAGCGCCCGCTCTATACGTCATGAACCCCGAGGAGCCGCACAACACGACAGTCCTGTTAAACAACTTCTTCGGCAGGCAATTCAACTCTCTAAACGACGTCTCGGTCAACCCGCGTAACGGCGAGATCTACTTTACCGACGTGACGTACGGGTATCTGCAGGACTTTAGACCTTCCCCTGGCTTCCCTAATCAGGTCTATCGACTTAATCCTGACACGGGTTCGGTGACTGTTGTCGCGGATGGCTTCGTGAACCCTAACGGTATGACTTGTTCGCCCCATTGTCCCTTACTCGCTCGTATTCTGACAGAGTACCGCAGGCTTGACGTTTTCCCCGGATGGATCAGTCGCCTACGTGACAGACACGGGGGCAGGAAATGCTTTCTACGGCGACAACCCCACCGCGCCAAGCGCCATGTTCGTTTAACCCCTCGTCCCCTTCCACCCTGGCCGCATCCACCCAACTAACCCCACCCAAGATATCGCTACACCGTCGAAGAAGATGGCACCTGGTCTGCCCGCAAGCTCTTCGCCTTCGTCACCCCCGGCGTCCCCGACGGCGTCCACTGCGACAGCGAGGGCAATGTCTACTCGGGCGTCGGGGACGGCGTCCACGTCTGGAACCCGTCCGGCAAACTGCTCGGCAAGATCTTCCTCGGTGAGACGAGCGCCAACTTTAACTTTGCGGGGAATGGGAGGATGGTTATTTGCGCGGAGACGCGGTTGTATTATGCTACCATCAAGGCGGAAGGAGGTTTTGTAGCGAGTGAGATGCCTGGGTGTTGCAGTTGAACATGGAACTTTTCAGAAAGAGTTAAACCTTTTTGAGATTGTGTGTTATAGCAAGGCGCGGGGGGGGGGAGTGTCTAGCTCAATGAGAACCTCGCTAACGTGTTCCATCCACCTAATTAAATTCCTCTCCGACTAGCTTCTCCGAGTACTTCCACAGCCTCTCTGCCTCGTCACTCGACACCGCAAGCGGATGCGCCTTATCACAAGGCTGGCAATCCAACAGAAACGCCCCGTAGTTCTCTCGCCCATTCACAGACTCTCCCACCCCTTCTGCAAGCTTAGGGTCCAGCGCCGCCACAAGCCCAGTCGAAGACCCGGCCCCAAGAGTCTTTAGTGTGTACACCCCCGCAGTCATCATATCCTCGATTGCTTTCAAGGTCTCGGGGACGAAGTTCCGAACGAGCTCCGTCCGGATGACACCTGGGTGCACCCCGAGTGATAGGATGCCGTACCTCTCGAACCACCGCTTCGTGGCCCCGACGGCGAAAAGCACGTTTGCCACCTTTGAGCGGCTATACGCGTCCACCGGGATGTACGACGCTTCCTCGGGGTTGGTGTGGCCCCACATCTGTAGCATGCGGTAGGGCGGCTGCTCAGCCTCCGGGAGGTCCTTGTTCCGCTTCTCAAAATTCATGTCGCTCCAGCGCATACCGGACGCCATCACTGACCCGGCGCTGATATTCACGATGCGCGTGGCACCCTTGGGTCCCATCTCGGCTGCCTTGATCATCTTCGGAAGGACGAGGTTGGCAAAGAGCCAGTGGCCGACGTGGTTGGTCGCAAAGTGTATCTCGATCCCGTCCTCGTTGATGGTCCGCTCCGGCAGACCACTGACTCCGGCGCTGTTGACCATGATGTCGAGCTCCGGAATGTCGATCCAGGAGTTGAACTCTGCCGCTGCCGCGCGGACGGTCTTTTGGGTGCTCAGGTCGAGCACGAGTGGGCGGTAGTCCACTGCTGGATACGCGGCCTTCAGGGCCGCGATGCAAATGTTTAGCTTTTCGGGGTTGCGGCCGGTTATGATGAGGTTTTCTGGGGATTGGGAGGCCTAACGGGTGTTAGTCCTAGCTTCGTCGTGGACAATGGGACTTGGGATGGCGTCGGAGGCTTACGAAGGCCTCGGCGGCCGAGAAGCCGAGCCCATCCTTGTTCACGCCGGTGACGAGGACAGTCTTGCCACGGATGTTCTTGGCAAAGGCACTGGCGACCTCGAGTGCCTCAGTATTGTCATTAAACTCGGGGTAGGTAGTGGAGACCATGTTGTCAAAATTGTAGAGTTGTGCTGGTCCAGTTATTGGGGGTATTAAAAATATGAGAGACGAGATTGAGGTCGGAGCGGGCTGATGATATCTGTTTCTTGCGTTCTTTTTAAGGGAATCTTCCCTTTTTATACCTATCTGGTCGGCCATCGCGCTGGCGTTAGGGTCGTACTCCACCTACTTAAACGCAGAGAGCCAACCACTGGGGGATTCAGAATGCTGGGTGTCAGTCGCGAATTCGTCCTCTTACGGAGCAGCCAATGAAATATTAACTGCCTAAAATGGTATCGGTCCTGAAAGGTATAATCTCTCATTGGCCGGGGGAGAACATCATGAGACAAGGTTTCGGGCCCGGTGTGCTATCTCCGGGTGGCAGCCACCGACGTGGAACCGGATATTATTCTTTTCTCCGCTGGGGCTTTTGCCAGTGAGAGGTCATCCTCACGTTGCCTTACGAATATCCCATTCTCTATCGGCGAGGGTCTATACTTACGGCATGCAAAAAATAACGCAATATACGATTCGTAATCGTCGCAGCCTATGAAGCCAGGTGCAGGGTGACTTGCATTTGTTGGACCACCCCCGACGGGATGACGCAACGCAGAACGAGCCTCCGTGTGTGCTGAGTCTCCCGTTTCTTCATGGATGGGGGAGGCCATCTTTCAGCGGGCGGTTGCTTCACAGAAAATATTCCTTCAGGATCGCCCATCAATTTAGGGAAAATGTGTATTGTTGCAAGACCTCGGGTTTGCTAAACCCCTCTACTATTCTACCTCACATCACCACCTGGCACAGTATCACTAAGTCCTCTTCGGCTCACTTGACGAGTAGTTTGACGCAGCCTTATTAAAGGCGCAAATAATCCTATCGTAAAGCCGGTTAACCTCCTGCGGCTCAGTCGGCGTTGCAGTGTTCGGAGAGACGTAAAGCATCGAGCCAAGGCCGAATATACCAAGCGCAGGAGAACCGCCGTTCCCTCAGTCGGGTCATAAAAAGGTCCATCAGCACGCTGCTCCCCATGCAGATCCAGCTCATCGCATTTTGCTCTGCCAAAGTCGCAGAACTTCAGGTCGAGGCACCTCGGGCTCGTTTCATGCAACAGGGAATTCTCGGGCCGCATGTCGGCGTGTACTGCCACGCGGCTGTGAATTAGGCAAAAGCCTCAGCCGCTTGTCGGCACCATGTTTTCCGTTATGCGAGCGAAATAGATGAGCTTTGGCCGAGACATGTCTGGAGGTTCCCGTGACTCGCTTCGCCTAGCAGAATGCCTTTATCGTACTTTTCTAGATAACTCTGTTAGCTGCTAGTTCCATACTAGTATGGAGAGCATGCTATTAGATCGAGATAAGCATGTACCGGACGATGCGGGGATTGGCCCGTTGTTTGGAGAAGGATTGCCTCATCGATGGAACACGCATGTAGAGCTCTCGCACGGAGCTTGTCGGTTCACGGACTTTGTATATTGGGCTCTAACAGCGTTTTGAGAAGAACCCCAGAACGGGCCCGGGAGAGGGTGGCCGTGGGGTCTAAGGAAATGGTGTCCCTCATCAATGGGTGCAAGGCTGAGCGTAGAGATTAATATGGGAGGTCCCGGAAGCTTGAACGAAGCGGGAGTACAGATTCCAGTGGGAGGAGGGTGAGAGTTGGGCGCATGGATAGTATCGTTCTGTAAATGAATATGGATTGTATAACAAGTCACGGGGCTGCCACGGATGCTTGGGGTTTTCTAAGCAAGTGCCCGTGTAATTGATGTTACATTTCGGCCTCGAGGCATGCAGTATTCTATTGGTCATACCATGTAAAGCGGTGACATTGTCACGGGGATGGGAAACAATGTCGAACTTGGTCTAGGTCGTATTAGGAAACCCCCCGGCATGACAAGTAACCCCTTCCCCACCCGAAGACTCTGTATCCGCGGCCAAGGATTTACGTCGCATTTTACCAAGGCCAACTTTGGCTTCCTCTCACTGTGCCGTGTTGTTCCACTCAGCATCCAACAGTCCCCCTTCACCCCACCTGCCAAGATGCTCCCGCGCCAAGACGCACCAGATTATGCACGGAAGTTGCATCCGTGTCTCCGCTTGGGACAGTGTTGGCTCGTGGACTCGGATGTTTGCCCCCACGCGGATCCAACGGTGCGGGTCTGGTCTTTCCCCCTCTGCCCCTAGTTTAAGGACACTAACCCTCGGCCCCTCCCGCCCATCTTTGATTCTCCGATCCCCACCACTCGCATTTTCGAGTGACACAGACAATGGCCGGCTTACCCTCGTCTCCGAACGATATCTGAAGAGCAAACCTACCCGACCTGCATTATCGTGACAATGGGGGACAAGTCTCCTGTAGACAAGGAGGGGTCGGGGCCCTCGACGCCCAAGGAGGTCGCTGCCACGGCATCGTCACCGAAGGCGGGCCCTCCCGAAGTCTCCTCGCCCACGGAGATCGCTGCCACGGCCTCATCACCAAAGGCGGGAACTCCCCAGGCCTCGTCGCCCAAGGAGGGCTCACCCACGCCTGCCAGCCCCGCCGGGATCCTTCCCGCACAACACTGGGTGCAAGCGGCAGAGGTCCGTAAATATTTTACCATATGCGATTGAATGCCGCAGTTTTTTTTTGGACTGGATTGAGTTGACACTACTTTGATCTTTAGGATGAAGGCGTCGTACCCGACGATGCCGCGTCGATTGCGGAGAGCGTTGCTACCTCGGCCGACTCCCTCACGTCTAGCATTCTCGAGTACCGCAAGATTCACGGGAGGACGTACCATAGTGACGTCGGGAACGCTGCCTACTGGTAATGTCACCCAGGTGTTGTAATTCCAGAGCCCATGGCGCCTTCCGGATTTTTTTCTGACAATATACAGGGGCGCGAATGATGGGATGCAGAACGAATCGATGGACATTAAGTGAGCCGGCTTTACCAACCATTTCAGTATCCGAATTTAGTAGCGGGTGAGAACTGACCGTACGGCTGCAGCCACCACGTCCACACGCTCCTTCTTAGTGGGAAACTTTTCGCCGCGCCCTTGGACACCGACAAAATCCAGGTAACGTCCCCTTTTTCTGAGCTAGGAGATTTAACCTTCCTCATCCCACTGCCAATTCCTAACACATGCCCTAGAAAGTGCTTGACATTGGAACTGGAACCGGTATTGAATCCTCATACTTTACGCCTGATCGCCACTACGAGAACTGACAAATATTGCGATTTTCTTGATCGACAGGTAACTGGGCAATGTACGTAGTTCGCATTTAGGTTGGGGTTCCATGGGCCAGCTATTGTTTGCTAACTAATCTCCAGTGACTTCGCGGACGATCACCCTAATGTTGAGGTGATTGGAACGGATATCTCTCCAATCCAGCCAGGTTGGATTCCTCCGAACCTGAAATTGTGAGTTCCACTTCTCCCAAAGAGACACGGACCATGCAAAGAGTACGGCGGGACGAGTGTTGGAAAAACCTGTAATCAACTAATACCCATCACAATAGCGAGATCGAGGACTGCACGCAAGAGTGGACCTTCAAGCCTGAGTCCATGGACTTTGTTCACATGCGACTGCTCGTAGGCAGCATATCAGACTGGGACGCCCTGTTTGCGGAGGCATACAGGACGCTGAAACCCGGGGGCTGGCTGGAAAGCTATGAGGGCCGCCCGATCGTCGAGTCCGATGACGGCTCGGTCACCGAGACGTCCGCGATGGGACAGTGGGGTCGGATCTTCATCCACTTCGGCGAGACTATCGGGCGCTCCTTCACCATCGTTGCAGACGGGGTGCAGCATAAGTCTATGGAGGCGGCTGGTTTTGTCGATATTCAGGAGGAAGAGCACAAGGTACGTGGGGCTCGGAGCTCTGCCGGGTCACCCATCCGTTCCCCTCCGCCCCAACACCCTGTGGTGTTATCACACGGCTCACACGACTCAACTAGACCCCGCTCGGCAACTGGCCCAAGGACCCAAGGTTGAAGCAGATTGGCACATTTGCCCAGCTCTCCGGTGAAGCCGATATCGAGGGCTACGTTCTATACCCCGCGACCGCGCTAGGCTGGACTCCTGAGGAGGTCACGGTCTTTGGCGCGCATTACCGCAGAGAGCTCCGCGACCCTAGAATTCATCCGTACTATAGTCACAAGGTTGTATGGGGGAGGAAGCCGCTCTAGTCATCAGTCCTGTTGATCTCAGGGTTAGTCTTAAGTTTGTCGTTTGCTGTATGCCGTATCCTTAGTAGAAACAGGACTCGTTTTCCGGAGACATAGGACTAGTACAGCCTCCATCAATCTACGGGTTTCGTCAAAGTAGGTACTTGGTATGGACAGGTTAGAGTTTCGGGAGCCTCATAACATCGGGAGCACTGGCTCAATGTCACACCCCCTTCAGCCGTTTAACCCGATTATACAGACCCCAGGAATGTCAACATCTCAGCAACGCCCTTAACTCCAAGCAGATAATCAGCCATGCAGCTGCTCGATGGTATTGGTGCAGTCGATGGTAGGGTTTGCGCCAACGGACTGTAGGGTGTCTGGAACACGCGGCGTGCTCACGGAGAGTCCATTTACTGCCTATCCCAGCATGAAGCCGCCGTGCAGTCTCGCACCAAGGGCTTCAAACCTAGGCCGAGCTTTGACAATGTCGATACGAGATTACACAAGCGAACTCAGTACGACGGGCCACCTCATTTGTAAAGCTGGTATAGAAAGAGGCATTAACGCGGCCATGCTCGAATCTCGGATAATTACGCGGGTGTAAATCACACACCACCGATATCTCAGGAGCTACTCAAAATTACACGCCGTGGGCTACGATTCGATACTGTGGCTAGCATCCCGTGTTTTCCTAGACGTTTGAGTGTGAGGCGAGGAAAGAAGATGGTACCGTGGCGGTACCTCGTACCTGCACGTTCCTGCACATTCCTGCAGCTGAGTAATTATCCGAACCCGAGGTCTCGTCCTCGGATAGGGTGGACTCTGCCTGGTCGATCTGGATCTATGTGGCGTTCTTGGGCTGAGCAGACTCGGCGAGAGAACGTGGGGCGAAAACGGGCGCTTTGAAAGCCGTTGATTGACCATACCATACGGTTCGGACAAGTAAAAACGGAATCCGAACCTCGCACACTAGACCGTTTCCGGTAAGAATCTTCGGACCGCAGCGGCGGGGCCGCGACGCGAAGATAAAACCGGGACCGCAGTAACTTTATGCCCACGCCGGTATATGATGAATGCGCTCGCTGCTTTCGCGAACTGAACTAAATGTGACTTTCTTCTCTTTTCGAGAAGATCTCCCTCCCAGTGGCCCTTCAACTATGAGAAGCGGCTGGATCAAGTAGCTCACTCCCGACCGTACCACTCCCCGCTTACACCTCCGAACGCGACCGCCGACATGCCTAGCTTCGCCCACTGCACCTCGGTGACGCCCGAGTGCCCCGTCGAGGCGACGACATACGGGTATTACCCCGCGCTCGGGACGAACTCAACCCTCCTCGCCGTCTTCGCCGCGCTCCTTATCGCACAGCTCGTCACGGGCTACCTGACAAAAGTCTACGCCTACTCCCTCACCATCGCCGCCGGCTGCCTTCTCGAGACGCTGGGCTACGCCGGGCGGATCATAATGAACGATAATCCTTGGGACGACACGGGTCTGAGAATGCAGATTGTGTGCCTCATCGTCGGGCCGTCGTTCATCGCGGGCGGAATATACCTTACGCTAAAGCACTTTATCCGGCTCAACGGGCCCGAGTTCTCACGGTTGAAACCGCAATGGTACACGTGGATATTTATCGGGTGCGATATCGGGTCCATTCTGCTGCAGGCGGCGGGTGGTGGGCTTGCTGGGGGCGCGGGGGACGATATGGACATGATGGACGCTGGAAATAACATCATTATTGCGGGGATTGCGTTTCAGGTGGCGACCATGACTACTTGTGGGGTCCTTACAGCGGATTACAGTATCCGCCGGTACCGGCACCGGAAGTCCCAGCCGGAGGCGACGAAGACGACGGGTGGAGGCTCGAAGAAGGCCATGATTTTCCAGGCCAGCGTCGTCTTTGCGTACGTCACCGTCCTGATCCGGTGTATATATCGGTAAGTCCCCATGGCTATCACCAGACGGATCCCACGTAATAACCTCCCTCTACAGGATACCAGAGATGGTTGGCGGTTGGGGAAACGAGATGATGAGGAACGAGACCGAGTTCATGATCCTTGACGGCCTGTTAGTTGCGCCCCGAGGGTCTCAAAAGTAGCCGGATAACTAACATAAAAACAGGATGATTGTTCTCGCCTGTGCGTCACTTACGATATTCCACGCCGGGTACTTCTACCCGTACATGCGGACCGGCCACGCCGAGCTCTCGGACGCCTCGGCCATGGAGCTCGCGACACCCTCGAGCATGTCGACGGAGCGGGTCAACGCACAACAAGCCAGCCGTATCGAGTGATCGTTCCAAGGTTTATAGAAACAGTGTGTTGTCGTTTATTTCCTCCATATTGCCGGCGGATTACAGCCGCTCATAGGTCGTCACCCTATAGACGCCTCCAAAAAGTTAGACAGCCATAGATTCCATTATAGAGATTACCCTTGCTCCCGCACACTCGGGCGAGCGTTGCCGCGTGCTAACGTTTTTTTTTTTTTTTTTTGCGCCCTGGCTTTTGCTGTTAATACGTTGAGCTGAACTGTTGGCGGGAGCCTTCATACCCGAAAAATCTGGGCCTGTAAGTTGTGGGACGTCCTGTCTAAATTATAGGCTTCAACTCAGCGTCGCTGCGGATGAAACGGTTCGAGGAATTTTCTTATGTCGTCTTGCGGGCTAACTCACCACACTAGGAGTAATAGTAAAAGCCGGATATGAAACATAAATATATGCATAGTCAGATGATAAGGGGAGGTCTGATAGCAGGCAACTCGCATACATCGCACTAGTCCCTCATGTTGTCCCTGACCCTTGCTAAGGGTACTTCAAACCCCAAGAGCGCTCAACCTCGACACGGCACGCTCCGTCAGCGCATCTGGCCGCCGTCTTCCGTCGTAACATATTCGCCACCGGCGCCCAGCTACCCTCCGTTAACCTTAATACGTCAAGCCGTACTCGAGTCGGCCTATTGCCGAGTCTGCTGAAGATGTTTACAAGGTCGGACTCGCTGACCGTGACTTCCTGGAGAAGAAGTTCGGTGATCTGCCCCGAGGTGACGGCGGCGAGGACGGTTGACGCGGCATACAATCGACGCCCTTGGTAGTGGCGCCGGAGGACGTCAATCTTCTGCAGTGAGGATGCCGAGACCGCCGCGGCAAGGTGCCGGCCCGAGGCCCCGTCTAGCCCGTCGGGTACTAGGACCTCATTCTTGTGGCGTCGGTGGTACAAAGGGCTGAACAGCTTAAAGTACTCCAGGTCCTGCAAGGCTGCGCGGAAGCGCTCCTCGCGTCAAGCCAGGTCGATGAAGGATACGCTTCTAGCCCTCGCTGGGAAGTACATGATCCTTAGTGCTCGGACTGTCCCACCTGCCTCGTGGATAGCGATAGGCAGGTCGCGGAGGATGCTTGC
Source organism: Scopulariopsis brevicaulis (assembly GCA_017657125.1). NCBI lineage: Eukaryota > Fungi > Ascomycota > Sordariomycetes > Microascales > Microascaceae > Scopulariopsis > Scopulariopsis brevicaulis. The sequence continues at coordinate 176,226 of JAGFNX010000161.1, forward strand.
CGTCGCGACTTCCATGGTCTCGGATGGCCTGATGTTCTCTGCGGCGTACCAGGTATACGGCGTCGAGAGAAAGTCCACGAGTAGTTCTGGGACCGAAAACGTCTTTAGGGGGTCGTGGTTCCCCCGAAGGCTTTTGAATCCACCGTGAAAGCAGAGCGCCCCAAACCTCGACAGTCGGGATATGAACGAAGTTAGGGGCCTCGCGAACAATCCCGAGTCTAGGAGACGAGCTTGCTCTGCATATCCAGAATGGAACTTATTATAGGCATCGAGGAGGGCGCCTCGATAGTTGGGAGACTTGTCTGCCGTGGTGGAACCCGCCGAAGTAGCCTCTGGTGCTGGGTCATCATTCCACGATGCTAAGATCGACGAGATGTCACCTTGTATTAAGGTACGGAGATGATAATCGTCATGCATTTGGCAGTCCCCATGAACCGCCTAACAGTCCGCATAATGCATATAACGCTCTCCATGCGATAAATAATACTCTTCATTCTGTATATCACGCGTCTGACGCTCGGTGAAGCTCTGCAGATCTGCACAAGCCTCCCACGGGTAGCAGCTTAGGTCGACCCTCACGGCGCGGACACCGCCCGCAACGAGGGGGTTCCTGACGATCCTCTCAACTAGGTCTAGGGACTTCTGGTCGACGCATACCAAGATGCACGGCAGCAGAAACGGGCTAGCACCCTCGTTTAAGCGTCGACATGCGAGGCGCGCGCATTTTATGGCTTGGAGGTCGGCTGGGCCGCTGTCGCGGTCGGCCCAGTTCCAGTCGAACTGGCCCGGGCCGGCGTCTATGACGCAGGGGCTGCGGAAGGAGGAGAATATCTCGTGGAGGATCTCGGCCGGCAACTCTAGCATGGTAACCGTCATGTCTTAACGCCGTGTTTGAGAGATGTAAAGAAGTGCACGTACAATCATCGGCGTTGGCAGGCCAAGTTGTTTCACTCCGTTTCTAATATTCACCGCCATTATGCAGGGGTCGTTGTTAAACCCTTAATTAATACTGTGTATTAGTATAGTAATATGATACTAGGGGGGTTTAGGCATGCACCTTTCAAGCCTAGACGGCAATCCCCACCTAATTATACTTCACGGTAATAGAGAAATGCTATCCCTAAGCCTGTCCACATCTTCACAAGCACCATGCGCTGGGTGTCAGCCTATCCGGTGCATAGATTATCTGCGACTTCTTCGGAAGAGGACGAGAATGGCAATTATGAATATTGGACGCTAGGATACGATCTCCACCCTATTAAACCCATTTGCTATTTCGCATGCGTCAAGTTTCCATAGCCATGACCATGGACAAACCGGAATTAATTACTACTTTCATCCCCGCTCAATCTATCTCCCCCTCTGGCAGCACAGAGATGTAGTCCACCGCGGCCGGCTCCTCGCCATCCGGCGTGCCCACGACGCGGATTGTGCTCCCGCTCTCCACGCTCACACCCTTGAAAGTAACGCGTGCCGCCGTTTGCCCATCAATATAAGGGCTCGGCGCACGCCCAATGATGTACTCCAGATCACCACTCCACGAACCCACCAGCTCATCGTCGAGGAAGAGCTCCCACGTCGAGTTCCCGTGCGCCTGGTCATAGTAGTTGACGGCGAGATCATACGTCCCCGACTCAACCTCCAAAGTCGTGGACGCGGTGCCAGCCGTGGAGTTGTCGCTCGTCACGATGCAATAGGACCCGCTCGCGGCCTCGAACGGGTCGACGAGGTAGGTCTCGTATCCTTCGAGCTCCATGTCTTCGGCCTCGATCCGGTGTTGGTAGTTCCCCACGCGGCCGGCCTTGTCCGGGATGCTTGACTTGTTGAGGTAGAAGTTCGTCACCGAGTCACGCCACACGAGGGAGTGGCCCGCCTGGTAAACAAGCCGGAACAGGACATGCTCGTAGCGCTCCTCGTCAATCTTTCCCTCCAGGCTCTCCCAGAGGGGAACAAAAGTCTGGGCGGTGTCGCTACCCTCATAGTGCGCGTCGTAGAAGTGCTGGATGACGGTCTTGCCGCTCTTGAGAACCTTCGTGTACGGAACATGGTGGAACCACAGGAGCAGGTCATCGGGCGTCGTCTCGATGTTTTCGTACATCTCCGCCACCTCGGGCGGATACTGCCCAGCGTTCCCCGTGCCGTTCCACACCGTGCGGTCCATCCCAATGGAATCGGCGTCAGCCCGCGTCCACTGGCCCCAGGGGTTTCCATCCTGAGAGCCAGGGTTGGGCCCGTAGTGGCCCAGCAGGATATCCGTCAGCGTCTGCACGCCCAGGTTGCCGGTGTACCCCTCGTACGCGGGCCATGACTCCATCGACATCTCGGTGATGACGTCGATGACCTCCTGGTCGTGACTGAAGGTCATCTTGATCCACTCCTCGAGCATGTCGACGGAGTCCGACGACGGGTCCCACGCGAGCCGGCCGTACGCATAGAGGTTCGACATGGCGAGGTGGCTCCCGAGCCAAGTCGTGTTTGTCCCGACATTGACGACACCGGCATACCCCGCGAGTGTGTTACCGTATCGCCTGCCGCTAACAATCTCTGAGAGGGTCGAGTCTTCTCCATCAACCCGGAGGTCAAAGTCCAGAATCTCCTTCCACATCGGCGCGAGGTACACCAGATGCGCCTGCTGACCGAGGTACTCCTGCGTAACCTGGAGCTCAACAGCGCTCCCCGTCTCATGAAGGTGCGCGAAAAGAGGCGAGACGGGCTCCCGTACCTGGAAGTCAATAGGCCCATGCTTGATTTGAATAACGACATTGTCCTCAAACTCCGGATCCAGACCCTCGAAGAAGTCGACGGCAGCCTTTCAAAGGCTCGCTGTGTGGCTTGGGCCTTTGGGGTGCGTGGGATTTGCGAGAAAATCATTACCAGGCAATATCCACGCGTCTGTACGTTGGTCTCCAGGAAACGGGGAGTGTAGGAACTGGAATTCATGGCGGTCAGGTATGTTAGTGTACAGGAAGGTATAAGTGCGCAAGTGCGTAAATCGCGCAGGAGTAGCCCCCAGGCTTGCGATTCCGACTGAACCAGCGTAGTGTTACGCTAGAAACGGGGCTCGAGCTGCATGCACATTTGGGAAGAGCAAGTGGAAATCTGCATGTGGCCAAGGCAGCAATGCTCCGCCTATTCTCGACTCCCAAGCAACCACCGAGCCCGATGTCTACGACTTCACCACCAACCAGCGCCCGGGTAACAAACAACACTACTTCGAACAATTGCCCCGCCGGCATGGACCCCCAACGGCACGTGCAGGCCCCGTGTTTGCTGTGCCGTGTGTACCTTGGTCCGGAAGATAAGCCACTGGTGTGTAAGTTTAGATGCCTCCCTTCATAGATCGCGTATCCACCCGCGCGTCTGAACCACCCCTGACTGAACAGTATTGGACGTTTACCCCCACCGCCGCCTCCTCAGGTGGGAGGACTGGGATCGAGACAGGCTCAACATTAGACCCCCGGGCTGCACGGCCGGGGGGTCTAGTCTCCGCTGGGGCGACGTGCTAAGGAAGTGTTTCTCAGAGGGTTGTGTCGGGTGCGCCCCCAAGTCTAGAGCCTACCTTGTCAGCCCGGGATGCTGGCAGGTCGCCAGGAAGACGGCGTCGACAACGTCGCTGCTGCACCTCGCGAGGAGGATGCACCCGCTGTTCCCTTCCAAGTACTCGCCCCCGGATGACATCGACAACCACGGGGATTTGCACGACCTAGCTGTCAACGCAAAGACGGAGCTGGGACACCTCATCAAGGAGCTAGCCGCCCGGATGCCCGTTGAGCTCCAGGCCCAGATCGTGACGCACCTGGGCGACTGCTACGCCGCCTCTCTCATCAGGGCATTCCGGACCTCGTCGCTCCTGACAGGGGAGGAGGACATGCGGCCGCCATCTCGTGAGCTGCGGGTCTCTCCCAGACCCGTTACGGGCTTTGGTGCAGTGAGATCGTCCCTGTTTGGGCGGAACTATCTGCGAGATATTGAGTTCGACGGGGAATGTGACGTGTGCATCCGCATCGAGGATCGCGGGGTCCGCGGGATCAGGTTCGCCATCGACACGCACGGGCTCCGTGGTATCAGGGTCCTGTATGCTGACGGTGGTGAGTCGCCCTGGCTGGGGGACGACCGGGGCTGTTGGTACGGGGTGGCACACGGGACTGAGCTCGGGCGGCTGTGGGTGACGCGAGACGTATGCATACCACGAGACTCCAAGACGGAGGGGTGCCATCCAATCTAACCTTTCGATCTAGGGTTTCCGCATCATACGAATCGAGTTGGACTCCACCACACCGCCCGCGAAGGATCAGCGCTCCGCCTTCTGGAGCCATGAGGCCCCGCTCCGGGGCGGCCTGGAAAACACCGTCCTGCGGGAACCGTCCGACGATGATCTGGTCCAGTTCTACCGGGGCTGGCGGTTCTGCGAGTACTTTCCCCTAGCGGCAGGGAGCTCTCACACCTCGGGGCTAACGGTGTACTGGGAGCACGAGGAATCCAAAGGCATCGATGTCTACGGTGTCTCGCAGCTGAAGGCCGTGGCTGAGCTACCACGCGAAGACGATTCGTACCTGGAGAATGCGATACATTTTCCGCTTCAGGTGGGAGAGCGGATCACGGAGGTCTGGGCGCGTGCTGCGTATAACCCCATCACGCCGACCATTTTTCAGACATGCCACAAGTGTCTCGTCGTACGTTTGACTCTTCGTCCGCCCCGCAACGTCCCCCCTTTCCTACAGCTCTCGACATTATACCTTTCGTTATTCTAACAAGCAGAGCGACGAGACCAGGTTACCACGAACGTGAGCCGCTCCCACGTCTTCGGCCCGTACCTGCAAGCGAATCCGGACTACTTCTACGAGGTCTACTGGACGCCCCTCGCCTCGGTATCACAAGGGATAGCAGGCCTCTTCCTCGACAGCGATGGGAATATCGGCGCCACGCACGATGGGCTGTCGGGCCGGCCCCCGAACGCCCGCCCGCCGCCCCTCCCTGAGTCAGACGCTGAGCCCGAGTGCATCCTTACCACCGCAAGTCTGCGCGGCGTGAGGTGCGTTAGCGCGCAGATGTGCCCCGGTGAGGCTGCGACGCAGCTCTGTTCTGGTATGCTCCTGGAGTACTGGGATGGCAGCGCGAGCGCGCTGGGACGGTGGAACCCACGGGGTGAAGGCGGGATGCTGCAAGTGGTAAGGGTGTTTGACGCCGATGGGGTGGGGGCGCCGCTTGGTGGGCTGGCATTTCGGGATTCTGGTCCAGATGAGGCTGCGAGGGTGGTTGAGGTTGAGGGGTTTGCGCGGGGTGAAGGAGGTTTGTTTGGAGATGACTGGGCTGTCTTTGATGCTGCAAAGGGTGAGGTTCGTAATCCGCCGCCTTGCCCCTCTGCCCCTTGCTACCCGAGTCCCTGGGAGGTTTCATCCTCTCTTACTACATATCCCTGGAGGCCAATAACCCACCGGTGTGTCTCCCGTGTCTATTGTGTAAACTGACGTTGTTCGGCAGGCGATAGAGTGGCGCTGGGACGAGTCCCGGCCGGGGGACTTCGTCGCCTGGTGGAGCGGTAGGATGGAGGCATCGGCGCCGGGCTGGGAGCAGGTCAGAAAGATTGTCTGATTGTCCCCGGGCCACGGGGGCTGTTTGCATTGCTTCTTTCGCGGGGATGGGGTGGTAGTGGGCTTTCGGCTGCTCAATAGCCCCTCGTTCGCGAGCTCTGGTTGACCTCTTCGGGCCCATCGACGTGCGCGCACAGCGTTTCTTTTCACTTTGGCCGGCGGTCCAGCGGCGAACGCCCAGTTTGGAATCATAACTCCGCGTTGGGGGGAGTTTCTGGGTTCTCGGGTTACTACTGTAAGTATTGCTCACGTTCCCGCGGCGAGGAGCCGTGTCCCCCTCCGTAGCTCCTGGGCCGGTATTCCTTCCGAAGTCAGGTACCCTTATCCACGACCGGGGTTCCTTGAGTGGGAATCCCAAGGCCAGTAGACACACCGTGACATGTCGTCCGGCTACATAAAACCAAAAAACCTCTCAAGCGCCGCGCGATACAACTGTAGGATTACTCTATGGGTAACATTGCTAAAAGAACGAGTCATCGCCGGCCTGACATTTACTCAAGAACCCCTCATCTCCAACACTGAAGCCCCCGCAAAAACGACACACGCCCAATATGTACAAACAAAAACGCCCAGACCCTACTCCTCCAGCTCCTCCATCCTCCTCTCCAGCTCGGGAACACCCCTCAGCAGCACCTCGAGCTCCTCCCTCTCGTCCTCAAGCTTCAGCCTCCTGTCCGCGTCCAGCCTGGTAAACACGTAGTTCCCCTGCCCGTCAAACTGCAGGATCCACCCGTGGTACTTCCACAGGCTCCGCCTGTGGCTGACCGTCATGAGCGAGATGTCGAGCGCCTTGGCCCCCTCGTACATGGCCTTCTCCGTCTCGAGCGTCACGCTGGACGTGCACTCGTCGAGGATGGCGTACCGCGGCTTGTGGTAGAACAGGCGCGCCATGGCGACGCGCTGCTGCAGGCCGCCAGAGAGCACGTCGCGCCACTCCGCCTCGGCGTCCCAGCCCTCGTCGTACAGCGAGACGAGGTGCTCGAGCGAGAGGGAGCGCAGGATGTCGAGAAGGTGAGCGTCCGTGACGCCGCGGGCGCGCATGGCGCGGAGGCTGTCTGGGTAGATGATCTGCTGGCGGAGGGAGCCGCGGCTGAGGTAGGGACGCTGGGGGATGTAGAAGATGTCGGAGAAGGGGGGCTTGTGGACCGTGCCGCCGTAGGCGGGCCAGAGGCCGCCTAGGATGCGGAAGAGGGAGGACTTGCCGCAGCCGTTGGGGCCGACGACGAGGAGGTGGTCGCCCTGCTTGAGGGTGAAGGAGAGGGCCTTGACGAGGACGTCGCCGTTGGGGGAGACGATGGGCCTGGTTACGGTGTTAGCGACAGAATGAGTGTGTGGTTTGCGGGGTGACTTACACGTCGATGAACTGGATATCCCTGCTCTCCACGACGGTGCCTCGCCCCTGGAGCACGGCCTCGTTATCCTCGGTCCCCGACGCGGACACGAGCTTCTTCTCAAAGTGGCCCGCCTGGACGTCATCCATGACCTCGAGCAGCGACGCGACGCGAGACGTGAAGCCCGCCAGCTCCATGATCTCCTTGTACGAGAACATGATGCGCCCAAAGGCGTCCGACGCCGACATGAGCATGCGGCGGTTCGTCACGAAGCTCTCGGTCCTGTCGCCCGTGCTCATGGCGATCTGGCCGGGGAGCTTTATGAACACCGGCATGCTGCAGAGCACGAGGCCGAGGGCGCCCCAGAAGTACTTGATGACAAAGTCCTCCATGAAGCCGTGGTAGAAGCGGCGGCGGAGGATGTAGTTGACGTGCTTGATGAGGGTGAAGTAGCCCTTGTCGAGCGTGTCCTTCTCGGCCTCGTAGCCGGCGTAGAGGGCCACCTCCTCGCCGTAGTCGATCAGCCGCGAGTGCTGGAAGCGGAACTCGCCCTCGAGGCGGGCCTCGTCGGCGACGTACTTGCCGAAGGGCGGCGTCAGAGCGCGCATGACGTTGGCGGAGAGCTGGACGAGGAGGGCCATGAAGACTACGCCCTCGCCTCCGACGCTCCTGGAGAGCGAGTAGGTGTAGATGGTCTGAGGGGTTAGCAGGGGTCATGAGGAGTAGAATGAGATGTAGCTCACCATGTCGAGGAGCGGCTTGGCTAGGTTGCTGTATAGCTCAGCCAGACTGTTTGAGAACTTGGCGACATCCACGGCTATCAGCTGGTCCGGGTTCTTTATACGGTCATCCAGCGCCGACAGGCCGTAGAAGGTCAGCTTCGAGAGGTACTTGTCGTGGATGAACTGGGTGAGTCTCGCGCGGTACTTCAACGACAGCTCTGCTTGGTGATAAGAAAGCTACTCAAGACGTCAGCATCTACCCATACCACACCAGAGCAAAAGAAACCTACCATGGAGTTCGTAAAAGTCGCCGGTACGGCAATAATCATCCACCACACAATGCTCTTGAGGAACTCCTTCCCGTTCCCCTTGACGAGACTCTTGACAATCGCACCGTCCATGCTCGCCACCTTGACACTAATCAGGGTCCTCACCACAAGGAAGAAGCTATGGCTAATCAGCAGCCTCGCCTCCTTGCTCCTCCACCCGGGCACAACAATCTTCAGCAGCCTCAGCAGCGCGCGGAAGAACTCGCGGTTCAGCTCCACCTTCTTCCGCTTCTTGGGCGCGCCATCGCCCGCGGCGGCCTCATCCTCGCCGGCCGCGATCGAGACGGTCCCCTTGCGCGCCGCGCGCTGGGACTCCTCGCGCTGGGACGCGGCCTTTTGCTCGGATATGGCGTGGCGGATGCGGTTCGCGAGGGCGAAGAAGAGGGTCAGCCACACGCCGCGGGAGATGCGCGTGCGGTTGGCGAGGTAGAGCTTCGTGAGGCGGGATATTATGCCGCGGACGGTGAGGTCGCGGGCGATCTTTGACTGGGACGCCATGGTTGGCGGTGGTCGACGGTTCGTCGACGGAGAGGCGGTTGTCGTCGGGGTTCGTGGCGGGACGGAGGGCGGCGCATGTGGGACGAGACGGTGTCGCGACGCACAGAGACGGCCGAGCTATCGGTTTATCGTTTTACGGATGAAGGTTGCCGCAGGAACCGCGACGCTCCATTGTCGTGGGATCGATGGGAAAGCTGTGGAATGGAAAAAGGTGTCCGACAATGCAGGATGTTTGTGTGGTGGTAGTTTGGACAGGTCGGGTCGCCAAGTCCTCGGCCGACGAGCGAGTAGCGAACCGAGAGTCCGGACGTCACTGCTATCGGCATGTGATCCATCTCCCCAGCTTTGCGGTGGATCCCAGCCACATGTGGCGGTGCCTTCTTGTCAGCCACGGTCGCGGGGTAAGCCACCCAAGGGGCAGGGATGTCCACAATTTTCTTTCCCCCACCTTAACTTCTCGAACTTCGCCCTTCGCCTCGACTCAACAACCACAACGCCCACCACCAACGAAAACTCCCGCTAGTCAACATCCCAAACCCGACGACACACACGAGACACTCCCCCAGCCGTCTTCAGAACCCATCGCCAAAATGTCCGACGACGAGCTCGCCATCTACGACGAGATCGAGATCGAGGACATGACCTTCGACCCGGACCTCCAGCTCTACACCTACCCCTGCCCCTGCGGCGACCGCTTCCAGATCGGGCTCGGCGACCTGCAGGACAGCGAGGACATAGCCGTGTGCCCGAGCTGCAGCCTGATGATCCGGGTCATCTTTGACATGGTATGTCTTTTGTTCTCCCTTGCTTCCTCCCTGCCAGAGCGGGAGTGGAGGGGTTTTGGGGGATGAACAATGGTGAGAGGGACGGGAATGGCTAAATATCTTACAGGAGGATCTACCCGCCCCTCCCGGGGCCGAGTCGACTTCTCAGGTTGCGGTTGCCACCTAAACTCCAGCCGCCTGACGAAGATACTTTACCGTTACGCGGGAGACTCGACGCGAACCCCAGATCACAACCAGAGCAGACGGGCGCGGAAGGCAGTCCGCTGTGGGTCACAGCGAGGATAACTACCATGTGACCCCCCCGTGCCCCTCCGGATCCACGCGCGCTGCGTCGGCCGATACCCGTGGGAGCTCCCCATCCAAGGGAGAGACCGCCGAGGTATCGGCTGGTTGGCGCAGAAAAGGGCCGCTGCGCAAAGCGCACCTCGACATGAGAATGCACCTGCGGAGTGTTTAGGATTCCTCTCGATGGGGAGAGGAGTCGTATGGGAAGCGCGAAGCATTTTTTGAACATGCGCTAATTGTCTTGGATACCCGGACTTAAGTCCACCACATAGACGTTCGCAATGTACAAACAAGAACAATGGAAATAATCAATCCTAACTTGTATTTTTGTTCTTTGTCTACCCACCCACATCCCAGCCACAAAAGCTTAGACACAGATCTACTCAACATTCTCAAAGTGGAAGACAGGCGACCCAGGCACCGCGTTCTCCGCCGGAACCGGCAGGGTAGCCTCCTTACCCTCAAGGTCAACCGCGCTCTTCCCCTCATCCTTCAAGACGAGGATATCCACCTCCTTCAGCCCCGCCGACCTCTTCAAGCCCGGAACCATGTCCCTCAGCACCGCCGTCTCGTCAAACGCCATCTTACGGTCCAGCACCACGCCGACTGGCTCCCCGGCCGCGAGCCTCTTCTTGAGCGCCTGCACGAAGGGCATGGCCTTCTTCATCTCGCCCATCTTGCCGATCTTCCCGCTCAGCGCCTTGTCGTCGACAGACTTGGTCTCGGGGTCCCACATCTCGCGGAGGAGGTCGATGTACTTCTCCTGCCACGCGGGGAACGTCGTCGTGACGCAGATGGTCAGCTTCTTGGGCTTCTTGGGGTCGAAGCTCGTCGTCTTGCCCTTGGCCTTCTTCTTGAGCTGCGCGCTCTCGGCCGAGTTGACGTTGGACGCCGTGTCCTTGATGTACTCCCTCTCGGCGCTGAGGACGGCGTCCACGGCGGGAACCTCGGGGAACCGGGCCTTGTTCACCGACTCCTTCTCGTTGAGAATCTTGACCCAGATGTACTCGGCGAAGTGGGGCGCGATGGGGAACATGAGGATCGCGAGCAACCTCATCCACTTGTCGACGAGGCCGGCGTGGAGAGGGATCGAGCTGGCCAGGCACGCCTCGCGGTAGAAGTCGCGCGCCGACGAGAGGTCGTACAGCGCCGCCTTTAGGGCGAGCTTGTAGTTGGTCTGCTCGTACTGGTGGATGGCCTCCGCGGCCGCCGCATTCATCTCGTTCTCGAAGAGCTGGTCCTGGTACGAGTTGAGCTCGCCGGTCCGCAGGGTGTCCTTGTTCCGCGCCATCTCCTCACACCACTCGCGGAGGGTGTGCACGCGGAGGATGGTGTTGTCGGCGACGTCCTCCTCGAAGTTGGCGTCCGCCATGGAGTCACCCGCGTCGGCGAGGGCGATACGGGACGCGTCAGCGCCGTACTTCATGACGAGGTCATGGAGGGTCAGGAAGTTGCCGGTCGACTTGGACATCTTGTCGCCGTTCAACAGCAGATGGCCGTTGGCGCGGATGGACTTGGGCCAGTACTCCCGCGGGAACATGGCAATGTGGTTGTAGATGCAGAACTAAACAAAGTTAGAAAAGCCTATGAGACCTATGGATGTGCTCGGGTTGAACTTACAGTCAAGTGGTTCGGGATCAGGTCGCGGCCAGAGCAGCGCACATCGATAGGGTAGAAGTACTCAAATGACCTGCGCATGAGCTCCAGGGTGCGCTTGGGGATCTCCGAGATCTCGACAATCGTCTCGTCGTAATCCCGACGGGCAAAGATGTAGTCCCAAACCTCATCCGTCATCTGGCTGGGCTCAACACCCGCAGCACCCTTGTTGCGGCCATAGATATCGGTGTGAAGGAGCTATGTATCCTGCGTTAGTTTCATTCCATAAATAACGATAGGGTTTTCGCGACTTACATAGCTGATTGTGTAGTAAGCCATGTAGATGGTGCTGTCCGAGAGACTCTCGACCAGGACCTTCTCGTCCCAGGGAAGCCGGCTCCCCAGGCCGTAGTTACGGCTGACAGCCCAGTCCTTGAGCCAGTTGAGAACACCCTGGAAGTTGTGCTTCGTGTCGGTAGCGTACGTGTTCAACTCATTGTCGACAAAGTCGAGGGCGACCTTCTTCCAGGACTCCTCGCCGTACTCGATGAACCACTGGTCCAGCAGCGCCACGATACACTCGTCGTTGGACCGAGAGATGACCAGACCCTCCGGCTCGGAGTAAGCAAAGGCCTCTCCGTTGTCGAGCAGCTGTTGCCGGACCTTATTCTTGGCAACCTCAACCTTCTCACCCTTGAAGTCTCCGACCTTCATTACACCATGGTAGAAGCCCTCCTTGTAGGCGAGCTCCTTCGCCTTTGCGAGCTGCACCGTGTCCTTGGGGGACGAAATCTTGAACTGCTTCACGAGGAACTCGGCACACTTGTCGCCGTACGAGGGAGTATCAATGAGAGGGATGATCTCCTTGTCGACCCACTCCTTCTCAATGCCGTAGTACTCGGGCTTCTTCGTGAGATCCGCCACCGTAGCATAATCGTCCGGGCTGTCCGAGGGAACGCAGGTGACGACACCAGTACCCTTGCTCGCAAGGACAGTCTCCATGGGCAATACCCTAATGCCCTCCTTGTATTGCGAAAGGGGAGCGTTGATGAGAGACCCGATAATGTCGGAGCCGTCGAGGTCCGCGACCTTCTTGATGACGCCGTTCTCCTGGAAGATGGCTTGGTACGCCATATTCCTCGCCGCCCTTTCGGTAATGACGAAGTACTCCTTCTCCGACGCCTGGAATACGCCGTACTGCAGCTTGGGCCCGACGAAGCAGCAGGTCTGGCCATACATGGTCTCCGGCCTAAGGGTGGCGGGAACCAGATAAACGTTGGCATCCTGAGGAACCTTGCCCTTCATGGCCTCCGCGGCCTTCGGCGCCCACTCAAGGACCTTCATCTTGAGAGCGGTGTACTGTCCAGAACATGTTAGCGCGTAGCCTCGCTGCTATGAGCGGCATGGGGCGACCAACCTCCTGAGGGTTAAGAGCCTCTCCAGACGACCGGTCGTGATCCAGGCAGGGCTGACCATCCTTGATAGAGTAGATGGTATACCGCTTCCCGAACTTTATCTTGCCCTCCTCCTTCAGCTTCCTCATGTGCCAGCGGACGAAGCTGTCGTAGAACGGGTTTAGGTCGGTGGTGATGAAGCTCCGCCTCCAGTCGATCCGGGCACCGAAGTTCTTGAGGTCGCGCGTCGCGAGCGGGGTGAAGTAGGTGATCCAGTGGTTGGCCTCGGCGAAGTGGTGGATCTCGTTCGTCGGGATGCCGATCGACTGCATGATCTGGAACTGATACTTCGCCTTGATGTTCTTGGCGGCCACCTTGCTCTTGGTGGCCTTAAACTTGGTGGGGTCGTCCTTCGGGGCCTTCGGGGTCGCGGCCGGGGCCTCCTCCTCATCCTCCTCCCTGTAGTTCTCGAATTCGCGGCCGAACATCTCGATCTCCTTGACGAGCTTATCCGCGCAGGCCTTGATAGGCATGCCGGTGCAGTGGAATCCCATGGGGAACAGGGCGTTCTTGCCCTGGAGGCGCGCTACACCAGCCTGGAACTCGACCTTCGAGATGGAGAACGAGTGGCCGGCGTGGAGAGCACCGTTCTGGGACCTTGGATTAGCCACCACCTATGCTGTGTTTCCGGGTTGAAGGCGTCGTACCATGTACGGGAAGGCGATGTTCCCGTGCCATCTGGGGTACTTCTCTCGGAGCTCGGCGGCGCTCATGGACGCCAGGGGGATGTCGTCGATCGAAGGGGGCTCGACCTCGAAGACGCCGTCTTTCTCCCATTTCTGCAGTCGTCAGCTCTGAATCCCGCGACCAGGGAGCTCCCGTAGAGTCCAGAGATCCGACTCACCGCCTGGCATTCCTGCTCCCACGCGATGAGGGCATCTCGCTTCTCGGTCTAGGTGGGATAAGTTAGCGGGGTACACGGCGGGGCAGGGACGGCGACAACGCCGTTGGCGCCCTTACGCCCTTGAGCTCCTTGGTCTTCGAGCTTTGGCCTTCCATGTTGGCGAATATCCGACGGTACGGTGTATCTTGTCTGGGGAAGGGAAATTTTGTGTCAGAGACCGGCGGGTGTAACTGGAGGGCAGAAGCGGGTGTGCCCGGTCGGGTTTTGCACCGGGTGCGGTGCGCTATCACAGCGCCACACTTTGGAGGGGCAACGACTGACTCAGGGGCGGGGCAGAGTCCGACACCCCCGGGTCCTGTGGCGGTGGGAGTGGCGTGCCGACCTTGCACCACAGCAGGGTGTAGTCGATGACTAAGGAATCTGGAGACTATGATGCGAAACTTGAATCGATGGCTTTACCCCACATTTGCTGCCACCTGCAGAGCCCCGCCAAGGCACCCCAGAAGCCGTCCGCGGAGCAGCAGCAGCTTCGCCAAACTCTCAGCGGTCAACCTGGACGGCCATTACTGCGCTCGCGAAGTAGATGGTATTCCAGATGCGAAGACCCCACAGACGCCCACAATGATCAACGCATTCCTAGTCTTCAACGGGTCAGGCCAACCGCGCCTGACCAAGTTCTACACCCAAATCGCAAGTGCCTTCCGCAAACCCCCGACAGCTCCGATCGCGAGAGGCTAACACCCGCGCGCAGGACACGACGATGCAGCAGCGCCTAATATCCGAGATCTTCACCCTCGTCTCCAACCGCCCCGCCGGCTCCTGCAACTTCCTTCCCCTCCCCCCCCTCCTCGCCGCCTCCGGAACCTCCACCACCTCGTCCTCCCCCGAGGAGCAGAACGACGTCCCCTCGCTCGTAACATACCGCAACTACGCAACCCTCTTCTTCATCGTCATCTCCACAGCTACCGAGTCGCCCCTCGCGCTCATCGACCTCATACAAGTCTACGTCGAGTCGCTGGACCGCCTGTTCGAGAACGTCTGCGAGCTGGACCTCATCTTCAACTTTGAGACGCTGCACGCCGCGCTGGGCGAGATGATCGTCGGCGGCGTGGTGATCGAGACGAATCTAGACCGGATAGTGGCGGGGGTGAGGGCGCAGGGGACCGTTGCCAAGAGGCCTGTTAACGAGGGTAGGGCGACGGGGCTGGGGGCCGGGCTGGGGATGGCGACGAACTTTGGGTGGCATGCGAGGTGACGGAGTTGGCCCGGGAATGTGTGCTTTTGATACCAGCGGGGGAGTAATGGGTCCGGGGGCAATGCGGAGCTAAAAGGGGCCGGCGACATGAGATGGGATTTCCTTTTTTTGCAATTTTACTCTACGATTATAGATCTTTTGAAACCGCCGTGTACCGGTACCGGGTATTCCAACACTAAACTCCGAATGATGCATGTCTCTACTCGAACAGGGCCTCCCCCACACCGAAGGGTTATCAGGATCGCGGGCTCGGGGGTGTCTTGTCATGGTTGACCGGCAAGCTGTCGGGGTTGCGATCGTACCGATTCTCCTCGGAGAAGATGCCGAATAACGTGGCCACGCCGTTTCCGAGCTGTATGCGTGGATGGTGGGTTAGCCCGGCCTGTTGCTAGTAGATAGAGGGGGAACGCGGCGCAACCTACTTCCTGTCTCGGCTTATACGACTTGCCGAAGAACTCCAAGTCGGCGAAGAACACCATATACCCCAGAACACCTGTAATTGTCCCACGTCAGTTTCCTGATCCCCTCCCATCCATTCTCATACCAGCGAGCCAGGAACAAACGCACCGACAGTAGTCACCAGCTGCACCAGCTTAACGCCCTTATCCCACCCCGGCCGCGAACACGCCAGCGTCACCCTCCTCTTGTACTTCTTCTCGAACCGCAGCTGCTCTTGCCACGACAGCTGCTTGTAGTCCGGCGGCCATATCTTCTTCGTCTGGTACGGGTTCGTGTAGATGGTGAGCGGCGGCCTGGTCGCGCCGGCGGCCGCGCGCCTCGCTAGCGTTGGTAGCATGGCGCTGTTTTTCTCCAAAGGAAAGAATGGAGTGGTGGGTTTGGGCGGGTGGTGGCTGGTTGCGAGGAGGATGGTGGGACGAGGTTTGCGACGGGCTTGGTCGATTTCTTGAACGTGCCGAGTGGAGACGCTCGGGCCACGCGGGAACGAACGGGCGTGGGCGTTGAAGTACCGTGTAAATGTCAAGTCTTGGCACGCCAAGACTTGCGAGCTTCGAGACTCTTGAACCCTCCGACGTCCCGCGCAACTCCAACACGCAACCTCAGCGCATTCGCAATCCTCCTCCCACGCAGTGCCCATTCACCTTTTCCCAACCACAAGACCACCTCTCTCCAACGCGCCACGTCAACAAGCCCCGCAAGCCACCACCGCCTCGACCTCGCCATGCGCCCAACCGCCCTCCGCCTCACAAGAGGCGCCCGCCTCCTCCGCCCGCAGCCCGTCCTCCGCGCCCCCCTCCTTTCGACACACGCCCTGAACTTCCAACCCTCAAGATCGATACCGCGGCAGCGCGGGTTCTCACATCTCAGCCCCCGCTGCGCGGGCCAGGCGCGGGAAAAGTCGCCCGTGACGTACGAGGTCGCGGAGCTGTCGGATGGGGAGTACCACGAGCTCTCGGATTACTACCTTGATATTATCTGCACCAAGTACGAGGATCTACAGGATATGCGGGAAGATGTCGATGTTGAGTTCGCGGTATGCCTGTCCCTTCCTTCCCATTATATGCCTTCCCCTTCCCATCATATCCCTCCCCACCTCCGTCCTCTTCCGTCTCTGCGACCCCCTGCCCCTCCGTCACAACAAGAAAACACCCCGCTAACACGAAACAAAGGCCGGCGTCCTAACAATCGCGTTCCCCTCAATCGGCACCTACGTCATAAACAAACAGCCCCCCAACAAGCAGATCTGGCTCTCGTCCCCTCTATCCGGCCCCAAGCGGTACGACTACGTCTACAAGAGAGACAGCCAGAACGGGACCGAGGTGGGGAACTGGCTCTACATGAGGGACCACACGTCGCTGCACGACGTACTGCTGGAGGAGACGGGCGTGGATCTCGAGAAGCCCATTGGTCATGCTGATCAGTAGGGGCTTCGCGGTGTGGTTCCAGTGACTGGAGTATGAGTTGGGAATCGGAGTTGTATGTAAACTAGGGTCTAGAAGGCGCCAGATGGACACCCAAAATCTCCCTGTATAATAACGATATCCGTACAATCATGGCCCATCGCATCAATGTAAAACAACCTAAACGACCCCACGCCCTTTCGACTTCTGTCCACCTAAACTTCCAGCCTCCGCAGGGGCGAAGGGATCCCTCTCCAAACTCAGGCGTCTACTGCCATCAGCATCGGAAAAGATATACGTCTATCTAACCGCGCAAACCCATCCGAGCCATGAATGCATGCGAACCCTGTACAAGGGAGAGTTAGCAGGTGCAATGGATCCCTCCACGAGTGATCGACTTGCCTGTGATCAACGACAAAGGCATTGCGCGCAGCCAGTTCATCCCTCAGCTTTGATTCTCGATACGCCTGCGAGTTCCATGTCAGCTCTAGCCGCTCTTTCTCCAGGCAGCAGGGTTATTCTTGCGAATACAGTGAGACTCGGTCAAACAGATGGAAGCGCAACATCAAGATGAAAGGTCTGCTTCATCCCTCTTCCGTTTGCGCGAATTCCCGTCCAACAAAGCCTGAAAACCCAGTGAGCCATCCGTTCCGCCACCTCCATCCACCCCGTGAGCCTTGGCTTCCTCATCCAGCAAAGACATGTTCAAGTCCGAGAGTGGACCATTCTCGAAAACGGCCGAAGTGTCCATTCCGAGCCTCTCCACCCTCTGCTTGTTAATGACTGCCATCACCTTGTATTCCTTCGTCTCGGTTTCGTTTACGTCCTCAAAAGACCGCATTGCCCTCAACAGCATCTTGTCACATCGTCGCAGTTTTGCAACGACCCTCAAGTCCGGCGCCGTACCCCCAAGGGCCTTCGTCCACTTCCGCATGCTTTTGGTAAACTTAGGATTCGGATTCTTGACCGGTGACATGGGTCTCGCGGTTGTCAGGGCATTCTGAAACGGCACGGGAGGGCCAGCGGGGACGAGGTAGATGTTTCCAGGTACAGCCGGGGCGGGCCCGTGTTGATCAGCTGGGAGCGGTTTGTGTAAAGGGTCACCAGGACGCTTCGCACCGGAGACCGGCGGGCCTTGTCCCCCGGCGCTGGGGTTGGCAGTATGCCGGGCGCATATTCTCTGCAAATATGATTGAGGCCGTTGCTGTTGAGTCTCGTTGTCTCCTTTGGGACACGAGGCCAGGACCACGGGAGCGACTGAGGCCATCGAGATTGTGCCCAGACCCCCCTTTTGAGACACAATTGCGTCAATGGATGGTAACCCCTGTATCGCCTTGCTTCTATGTCCGCTACCCGTGTCGCATGGACGAGCTCCACCTGCAGAAAAGACGATAGAAGGCGCACTGAGTGAAGGGCTTGTTGTGGGTTGGTGGATTCCTGGATTCGTCTGTGGGAGCTCAAACGGCACGTCGCAGCCTCCATCCAAACTCATTCCGTCTGTTGCTGGTGGAGGTTGGCTTGGGGCTGTTTGCACCGGAGCGGCGGGGTACGACGTTGCCAATCCTGTAGTGATATCCGCAGTGTGCGTCAGTTGTAGTTCCCATGACTGCGAGCCCAGCCTTACATGAGGCAGACTCGGCCATTCTATCGGCCTCGGCGGGCGAAATGGACGTGGAGAATGGAACTCAAAGACAGGGGTGGTGTCTCCAATGACAGACTTCCCACTGGTGTTGGTCTCGCGCCCCTCGGTGCCCGCGACGTCGATACCCTGCCCGTCTGCTTTCCCGGAAGAAAAGAGACGTGTGTTTCCCGAGTAAGGCATTGCAGAGTCAACAATAGACCGTATTATCAACGACCAAGGCGCGGTTCCCCCTCGGAATGGTTGGACCCAAGGAACCATGTTCTCGCGGGACTTGGGACGAGCCGTCTCAAGGTGAGAAGGAGGCTTCAAATGCACCTGTGTCTCCTGCTCGAAGCTTGCCTTACCATCATCTTCATCATCCGAGGTTATGATTCCCAGCTCCGGAATGTCCGAGCATAGAATGTCTCGTTCGCCGTCCGGCTTGTGGTTGACAGGAGCACCCAGACTCGTACACCCCATCGGGGACACATTCCAGTCGCGCCGGTAACCTCCGACACCGCATCCGCAACGGTTACTGCCATTGCGGGATCATTGCGTTCGAGACTATGATGCTGAATGGCCTGTTTCTTCCCCAATAGAACTCTCGTAACCGAGTGAGTCAGACGACGGCCGATCCCTGAGGCCGCCTGCGTCTCGGTACGTGGACTCTTTCGCGGTCCAGTATCTCGAGGCTTCAGCCGGCGCAGGAGGGGCCTATTTGCCTTGGTGGGAAGGTGCTTCAGAGCCCTCTTCACAATCCTCGTTGGCATGCTCCGTTTTACCCGGTCACCTGCTTTTTCAGCTGGTGAAGAGCCACCAATGTCGAGCAAAGCCTGCTGGATAGCACGCCAGTCAAAGTCGGGAGGGCAGGCCTCCTCCATCTCAGTCGCATTGACGTAGTGGGCAGCCATCACGAGAAGAGCTCGTAATGTGAAGAACGCGTCGTACCCTGCAATATGCAGCTGTCGATTTCCGTATGGAATTCGGAGGAAGTTCAGGATGGCTTTCAACGTCGGGGACCCTACCGAGGAAAAGCTATCGGGATAACAGCGATGGACGATGGCACCGGTGTCAATGATCCAAAGAGGCTCCCTATCGATGTGAAACGTGTTCCAGAACCGGTAGTCAGTGCATCTTCCGTGGGTGACGAGAACAAAGGGTCTACTATCCAAGATTTTGTGAATGTGAGCGACGGCCGAGGCGGTCGTCATATGGTGTTCTGCATTGTACTCACAACGCCGTCGCCTGTTGAGATACTTCTTGTTGATAGGATCGGCGGTGTTACCAACACTGAAATGGTAGGTGTCTAGCCTGGGAGGGGTAGGCTTCGGGTGCGCAATGTTCCTCTTCGCCAGAGAAATGACCCTGGAGTAGTCGCAGAGGACCCTGGTGTCAAGTATCGAAATTCCGCAATGGAAGATGTATCCCAGGCCGGCCTTTTCGGCGCAGGAATCCTCTTTGGCCTCAACGTCGACACTCATGAAGAGGAGGTCCTTGATGCCCGGGGCCAACCACTGGGCATCGACGCCAAGCGGAACGACTTCCGTTGGAGAATGAAGTCCCACAGCCGCACGCAGCAGGGTGAGCCGAGGGTTATCGGCCATCGCGCTGTGCTGTGGTCCTCACAGGGTGCTCGAGGGAGTCTTGTCGTCGAGGGGGCGCTCCGAGCAAAATGCCTTGGATCCCCTGAGTGGCTCCGGTGGGCGTGGTAGGTCACAAGACTCGACAGAACGCGCTCTCTGATGCCCCTACTCAGACCTGTATCTCTAGATGGGTAAGATCTGGAGGCGAAGTTGAGTGGGGATGCTATTGATCGCTGTTCGATGTCTGACTTGACGAGGGGTTGTAGATAGAGTGAAGGAAGAAGTGACCGTGGAGACGGAAATGGGTGGGAAATGGTTTCTGTGATGGAATAAAGAGCTGGAGGCCACAAGGTTCTGCCAAAGGCATCCATTCGTATGGAAATGTTTGGGGTTGCGGCAGACTCTGGAAGGCATCGATGCCTGGGCTGCTCCAGCACTGGGCCGGTACTTCCTTCCTTTGATACCTGGTGGGACAAAGGAAAGAGCACTCAAGGTTCGCCCACCAAAACATCGCTGCCTTCCAGAACCTAGAGAGTGAGAACGGTGCGGTTAGAGGAACCAGGTAATAAGGTAAACCGATGACACTGCCCGTTTATATGAATCCTGCGTCGTTGCCGCGGCCATTCCGAGTCTATATACGCCAGCACAGCGACGATACTGGTAGCCTTGCCATTGCCATCACCCTCGTGCTTGGTACAGGCCAAAATGAGAAGAAAGAACTGGCAGAATTATTGGTCTCTTGCAGACTCAGCTCTCACTGCACTGCAGGGCGAGACACCATGGAGGTGTTACTATTTAGCCTCGTAGAACATTGATAAGCGAGATCTGGTAGGCCAGGTATCAGAACGCCGGCACCACATGGGGATAAGTCCATTTTAGAAAGTGCATGGAAAGTAGCAGTCTCTGGATGGGAGGATCTGGCGGGAAAAGTGAGCTGGATGGAAGTGTCCGAGGCGGAAAGTAATCGAGCGGGACAACCCCCGAAGCTTCTCAAAGCCATGGTAGTCATGGAGCAGTGTAATTTCTGGACAGGTAGAGTTCTCTTCAAATTTACTTCGCATATCTAGATCGAGGACGCGGTTAGAGGCGACATCGTCGGAGCGAGAATCGATGGTGCTCAATCGACAACAGCAAACAGCAAGCTGATGTCAGGTGAAGTGCACTGGTGAGCTTTGGCCTATCAAAGCTTCCGAGGTTGAGCTGACGTCCCTCGCCCGCGGCAGAAAACCCAAGCCCGTGACGCAGCGCCACAACTGGAAGGCGGTGAGAAAAGCTCCCCATCCCGAGCCTTTACCGACGCCAAGACGCAATTCCACCAAACCTCAGACCACCGCACCCCAATTAACCTCACCACGAAAGCATCGAACCTTCAATCCAAGCCCAATCGCCCACTCTCCTCTCCACGCAACCGGTAAGCCCACCCGACCGCCTCAATTGGCCTCCTCCGCTCTCCCGCGAACGAATATCCTCTGACATATCTCGATTGACCGACAGCAACAATGTACGCCCGCCTTGCGACCCGCGCCGTGGCCCGCCGCGGCTTCCACACCTCCCGCGCCCAGCTCAAGTCGCCCTACCACTACCCCGAGGGCCCCCTGACCACCCTCCCCTTCAACGCCCGGTCCAAGTGGTTCCCGCTGTGCTTCTGGTCCTTCGTCACCATCGGCTTCGGCACGCCCTTCTTCATCTCGGGTGAGTCTAAAAAGGCCGCGCACATACTGCTCTTTCTCTAGCTTTGAGCAGAGCGACGACGGTAGGAAAGGTCGGTGCTGACGTGGATGTTCGTTTAGTCTACCAGATCTACAAGAAGGATGCTTAAAATGGTGCGGGTCGGTCTTGATGGGATGTTCTAGCAGAACTAGCTCGGATGGGTTGGGACTCGGAGGGGTCCGGGATCAAGGTTAGAAGTGATGGGGTTGGAAATATTTACATGTGGAAATAGACGCGGTCACTGCTATGCAGCACACCTTCCTTTGTCCCCTATAAACGAGGTGCTCGTCGAGTGATGCCAGTGACACGATTAACGTTGAAAGGCACCCATTATGCCGTCTATGTGGACCTATATACAATGATGCTATGTGAAATCTATGATAACCTTTTCCGACCGAGCCCCCTTCTATCGGGCCGCCGATTCCAGAGCCCGCGTTTTTTATACAGTGATAAATCCTTATCGTTCAACAAGGCGCCGAGGAAGTCCTCCATGAAGCTCTCCTGCGCTTCCGTCATGTACATGTGCACCCGCAGTATCGCATACGTCTCCTTCGTCGCCTCAGCCGACGCGCACTTTTTGAACGCCCGCAATATCCACATGGCGAGCCACACCTCGACGTATAGCCCCTTGACGCCGCTGTCCAGCGAGTCCAGGAGTGCGGCGAACACGCCGCGGAGCCGCTGCTCGCTCCACGTCGCGCCGGGGAACCCGCCGTGCGTGGAGAAGCCCTGGAAGAGGGCGAGGAAGATGGAGCCGTGAAGGGGCACCTCGAACCACTTCATCTCGTCCAGGTACCGCGCGACCCGCGTGAGGTCCCCCATCTTGAGCGCGAAGTGGTTCACCAGGATCCGGTAGGTCTGGATGTCTGGCGTGAGGGGCGCGATGCTCTGGAATGTGCTTCGCATGGAGGGGTGCTGCCTCCCGAGCTTGCCAAACATCATCAGCACCTTGGTGATGACCTTGTTCGTGACGTAGTCTCGCTCTGGGAGCTGGGGGGTGTTCGGGGAGCCGCTCGTTTTCATCCGCTCGTACACCTCCTCCGCCGCGGCCTCCTCGCCGGCCCGAAGCAGCCCCGATATGACGCAGTTCAGCACGACGGAGTCGATGATCTCCCCCGCCTCCACCATTTCCTTGTACGCCGCCCGGATGCCGTCGCCGTCCACCTTGAGGCCAAAGTAGTGGATGAGGCTGACGTGGTGGTAGCGGTTGAACGGCATCTGGCGGACCTCCATCTCCTTATATATCATCTCGGCGAGGGCAAAGTTGCCCGACTTGGACGCGACGTCAAAGAGGATGTTGAAGGTGATTTCGTTGCCCTTCATCCCCGCCTCGCGCTCCATTTCGCTCCACATCTTGAGTGCCGCCTCCGCTTCCACCTCCGTCGTCCTGCGGACGTATCTGCTTGCATAGGCCAGTGCGTAGTTCCACTCTTGTAACCTGAGGCTAATGCCGCAGTTCTTCACGTCGGATATCGCCGCGAAATATCTCAGCATCGACTTCGAGTCTCGCCGTTCTGGAGTTCCTAACGCCCGCAGTAGCTGGAGCCGCAGAGGGCCGGAGACGTAGAGCATTCGAGGCTCCGGAAGCTTCTGGTAGAGCCTGAAGACGGTATCGAGGCTGATGCGAGCCGGTTGACGCAGCCGAAGGCGGACAGCGGCGAGGAGCTGATCAGCCGCGTCTTGTATCTCTTGCTCTCCGTTCGTGGCTTCTTCTCGAGACGGGTAGCTCGTGTCCTCTTTCTTGTCTGAAAGCACAATGGTTGGTCCGTCGGGCTGGGCATATCTGCGGAGATATGGATCCCGATGGAACTGGAGGTACTCATCGACCGGACCAACACCATTTTGGTCGACGAGGGCGAGTAGCTCCTCCTTTGAATGGTGGGCCCGGGGCGGTTCTATTGTGGGTGGTTCAGACGACGAGGCGGCTGCCGCGGAGCTGGCTCCGGATCTGGGGGATGGTGATGTGGCGATGGTGCGGTGGGAGGGATGTCGCGGTATAGGCAGGGATGGGAGGAAGGTCGAATGTAGCCACGTAGGTGTATTTGGGCAGGTCGGCGCGCGCCTCGGTTTCGCGACCGTCGATGATTCCGCGCGTGCTCGTCTGTGGTAACTTCGGATAGGTCCGTCGCGACACGCCTGCACGCCGCGTGAAGCGACGCCGGGCCTAGCGGAGGCGATGGCTGCGCATAATGACCCATCGATTCGGCTAGAGACTTTCATGAGATCTCCTGCATATTGGTAAGCGAGGGGACCTGCTATGACGAGAGGAAGCGGATCGATATAGGATAGCTAGCGCATCGGGCGATTTGTACGTAAAGATGAGATTGTCCCCCAGCGAATCTTCAAAATTTCGAGATTCCCTCACTAAAGACAGCTGCAGGGAGGTGGGGCCGGCCGGGGGTTGCGGCTCTCCGGGCCGGGTAATCCTCGGCACGTGGGCTGCACCGAAACTTTTTGTCCCTGGCATCGCGCAGGAACTCGTCTCCGGATCTGAAAGAACGGCCAACACGGGAGAGACCCTTAAACCTCGCCTGGCCCCGTCCGACCTCGACAACCCCGACCCACCCGGAAGCCAGCGCAACTCGCCCATCATGGGTCGCCAAATACGACCCGCGAAGGTCTACCAGATGGCGACGGCGGAGCTCCGGTCGCGCATCATGCCCAAGTACCAGAGCGTGGAGCCCCCGTGGTACTCGGTCCTCTACAACCACCCGCCCGCCGAGACGATAACGAGGACGCCTGCCGTCAAGCTCAGGGACGCGAACCCCAAGCAGAAGAAGCCGAGGAACGTGTACCGGCCCCAGCAGATCACGTTCCCCGAGGACGCCCTCCGACAGACCTTCTACAAGGACCACCCCTGGGAGCTTGCGCGGCCGCGCATGATTCTCGAGATGGACGGCAAGGACTCGTATAACCTCGACTGGAGCAAGGGCGTTCGGCAGCCGGGCATGGCCCTGAGCGGCGAGTGGTGAGTTTCGACCTCGCAGTCCGCGCCGAACCGACGGGGACGGGCAAAAGCTAACTCTCTTTGCAGCGTCGTCCAGCGCCAGCTCTGGCTCATGAACAACGGCATGCCCAAGGCCGAGGCGTACGACGTTGCGCGGCGGGAGCTCTACGCGATCCGCCAGGAAGAGGAGATCGAGCGGAGGATAGCCAAGGAGGAGGCGCAGTTCGTCGGCGCGTACTTTGGCAAGTCGAGGCTGGAGATTGGGCACCAGATCGAGGGCGTGGAGCACGAAAGGTGGAAGACGTGGGCTGCGGCGGAGATCGAGAAGTCGCGGGCGCTGCGGGCGGAGGAGACGCCGCAGGCGCGGTCGGGGCGGTCGGGGCCCGTCGATGTTGGTGGGGGCGCCCCGACGCACGACCTGGCGGAGGAGCTCTGAGGGGCTGTGTGGACGTTTTGAGAGCATTACTTGTACAACTACGCTGGAACCATGTACCCCTGTAAAAGAATTCATAGACTCATGCATCTATCTTAGGTGCTATCTTAAGTGGCATGCCAAGTGTTGTGTTACAGATCATGCTGGACTTCCCCCCGCATAGACGGTGGCAACACCAGCCAGCCGGCATTCAGGACGCCATACCTGTTCGCCACAGGCTCGTGCTGGACGAGGAACATGTCCGCGATGCCGGTGTAATGGAGCAGCTTTCCCGTCAGACTCAGGCTCGACACCCGCGCCCATGATTCTATGAAGAGGACTTGCATCTTGTCCTCGGAGACGACACAGAGTATCCTGAGGCAGTAAGCCACCAATGCGACGAAGAAGCCCGTAGCTGGGCCGTTCGTGAAGATCACATCCGGAAGGTCGCCAGGCAAGCCAGGGGCGGTCTGTTTCGGAGGGGTGAGTAGGATGATGAATATGTCGAAAACGGATCGCAGGGCCGAAAAAGGGGTTGTGAGAAGAGACTGATGGATGCGGCGGGCTCTTGTCGCAACACGAACGTCATAGGTTCCCGAGTGCTCCTTCGTCTCTTCAAGGTTCTTTTCGAATGCCGCTACTTGCTTCGGGGACAAGTCGTCGCCCGTGGAGATGAGGTACCGGCGATGAGAATGCTTGGACTCGTGGAAGTCGTTCCCCATCATGAGAAGCATCTCCTTGGTGTGGCCGCCGGAACCGAGGACGGCCAGGGCGTACAGGGGCTTCTCTTCGCCTTTGATCCCTAGTTGTCGCCTGCGCATGGCGTAGGTGACCGGGTGACGTTTTCTGCGGCTCCTGAGGGTGTATTGGCGGAACTGTCCTTTTCGTCAGCATAGACAAGCCACTGGAGGGCGTGAGACACATACCTCGAGAATATAAATGGTGGCTATAAGAAGAACAAGCGCGCCGGTTACTATTACCGGCCAACGTGGGATACATGTATGTTCGATTGCCCTCCATAGCAAGCTCAAGATGCGACTGACGGCGACGACCGGGGACGCAATGCGGAAGGAAACAAAGATTGATGTAAGGAGTGACAGGGCGAGGCTAAGCAGGAGGCCTGTGAAGAAACCAAGAGAGCTCGCCGTGATGGCCCAGCTACAGGCCGCAGCCCCCAGCAAGGCTCCAGCTGCGATGAGAACATCCATCGTCGCTGGACTCTCAATGCCCGCTTCAGGAGAACAAGGCTTCCACGGGGCTCCCCTAGCTGTTTGTCATTGTCGTGGTTTCAAACGGACTTTCTGTTCATGGTTCGCAAAGGTAAGAGTACTGGAGGAAAGAAGGAAGCCAAGGCCGCATCAATACGTCGTTGTCGATGGTGAGCCGGCGCAGTCTCAGCAGGAGCGACACAGGCCTTACACGTGATACGGGAGGTTGTTCGCACCTGTGCAGCGCACCTACCGCTCTGACACTGCTGTGATGAAAGGCGGCTTGGCCCTGAGCGCTGGAACCAGCAGGCTGGCGCACACCGGTCTTCAGTGGAGCCGGAAAACTGGACCCAGCCAGCTCTATTGTTCACTCGCCCACTTGGGACGAATCGCAAACATCCACTTTTTTTTGGTCCTTTCACGGCATCCCGCGTCACCATTTAAAAGACCCGGGCCGCGCCGACCACAAACCCAGCCCGCGCCTCCGATGACCTCGACCCAGCCCGTCTTCTCCGGAAGTGATCGATAGGGAAGCATGGCTCCGTTCAAGGGAAACCGGTACCTGCGCTGCTTCTACTGCAATCGCCCGTCCAAAAGCCGCTATGACGGTGTAACACGCGAGTTTCTCTGTCTGCACTGCGATGCCACCAACTACCTCGACGAGGTAAGCTTCTCCTTTTGCGCTTCCTCAACTATGGGTGCCGTTATACTGACTGCGTCTTAGAATGGCGACATCACCGACCCGCCGGTTGCGACGACAGCCGCCGAGCTGCAGCCCACACAATACGCCATCCAGCGACCGATCTCCCCCGAGCCCCCGAACTCCGCGCACTCAATCTTCTGCGACAAGTGCCTGAAGAACCAGCACCTCTACACCGCGTCACTGGCGCAATACTTCCCCGACGACCCGGACCACCCCGACTCGGAGCAGCTCGAGCGCCGGTACTACAAGTTTCGCGCCGCGCTGGAGGAGCGGTACCCCCAGATATGCGCTGAGTGCGAGCCTAAGGTCCTCGGGAAGCTCAACGACGCAGGATACGTCGCGAAGACGGACTACCTGCGGCGGGTAATGGGGCGGAGCAGGACGCAGAAAACGTCGCCGCGGCGCCGGACGCTTCTGGGGCTCGCGGACGACGTGGGGAGGTGGCTGTTCTGGGGCAGCCTCGGCCTCCAGATGCTCTGGCACGCGCGCGCGGGCCTCGAGCTTCTCGCGAATAACCTGCCGCTCGGGGAGGAGGGCGGGCTGCTGCCCGTGGTTCTCGGCGCGAGCGAGCGCGTGACGCAGTTCTTGCCCGCGACGGAGCGGCTGGTGCGCCTCTCGCTCCAGACGACGGTCTTGGGGCTCTGGTGGAACCCAAAGTTCCCACAGATCGTGAGGGGTTTCTCGCGCCCCGTTCTGGGCCTTCCAAAGTGGTACGCCTTCCAGGCGCTGCTGCTCGTGTCCAGATACTTATTTCCACGGGTCGTGCAGCTCGAGGTGGATCACTCCGAGGAGATGAGCGCTCAGTTTGCCATCCACCTGTTTATGGCGGGACTCGTGAGCTACGTAAGTCACTCCGCTGAGATGCTCGCATTACGCTCGTCGCTAACTTTGTCTTAGGTTTACATTCTTGCTGTGCGATGTGTGAGGGTGGACACGACACCCCTATTCGCTCCAGCGGATATCTCTGCCCTGCGCCCAAAGACGTCAGCGCCTGGTCCAAGGATAAAACATGACAAGGACACCTCGTCGCAGAACCTCTCCGACGTGCTCGATGATATCCTGAACACGCCTAACCCTACCAGGAGAAGCGCGGTAAACGATAGCCCCATATCCAGCGCCCTCCCGCCGGCGCCACGCATCAACACGCAAACTTCCCCTCAGCCCCAGTACTCGGAAGAGATGGAATGGTCCCCGACGGCCTCCCCGCCTCCGGCCTTCAAAGACCTCGAAACGAAACCCCAGCCCTTCGGGCAACCCCAGAGCCGTCAAGATCTACCCCAGAGACCCTTCTGGGCCCGGGTACCGCCAGCGCCGAAGCCGCCGGCGCAGAAGCTGTATAACCCGGGGCCCCCCGCCGCCGAGGCCATCAAACAGGATCGGCAGCACTTCACCGCGCGCTTCGGCGGTACGAAGCTCGAGAGCTCCGACAAGTCCGAGGGCCGCAGCATCGAGTTTTCACCGCCGTCGTTTTTTCCCTCGACAGGCGCGCCCGCCGATCCGCGGAGTGGATTGGCGGATATGCTGAGCAGCAGCTTCACGCTTAGCCAGGAAGACGAGGGCTCTCCCCCGCGGAACTCGATGGGTCGCGAGAGGAGTCCGTTTGCCCTGGACCTGAAGAAGGTCACACCCGTGCAGCCGGCCCGGGACCGCCCGACGCCCTCTGACGCCCCTGGCTCGGCCGACGCCGCGTTCCTCGTCGCGATCCTCGGTCTCTGGATCTATGCGGCCCAGAACCCCGGCGCGCCGAGCTCGCACCACATGATGAAGGCGAGCCTCGCCATGAGCGCTCTGCACATCGTCCGGGTCGCGGCAGGAACGGCGGGGCGGGCGCCGTCGGCGGGAAAGATTGTCGGCCTGGTGCTCTGCGCGGTGGAGATGTGCGCGGTGGGGTACGTTGCGATGAGGATGTGGGCGGGCGGTGGTGTTTGTGCTGGGGGGTGTTTTGAGGAGGGGCTTTGGACTGTCGTGGGCATGTTTGCGCATCACTTGTGGGGCGTTTTGTGGTAGGGATAGGATGTTCGAGTGCTGGTTTGAGGATGGCATGGTACGGTTGTTGAGTGCATTGCGAGGCGTTTGCATATGGGAGGGGTACATTGTTTTTGGCAGTATCTTAGACGGCGTAGATTGAGGACCTGGGTTGATACCCGAGGGTGAAGCTGTTGGGCCAGAAGAGCTGCAGGGACACCCTGTAACTACCCTGGCCTGGGTCGTTTGATATGAAGACCCCTACCGACAGAAGCTCCTGGCAAGCTCGCGCTGCCCATCACCTTGCACCTCGTGACTTGTTCGTTGTAGATCACTGCTCCTGGCGTTTAGCTGCTGTCGTGTTTCCCATGGCACTCGGGCGTTTCCCCTTGCGTACAGCATCTGCCTGCTGGTAGGATCCGTAAATACGGGTCTGCTGTGTACACAGGCGTCCCACGGCGGCAGCATCAAAGCCCCGCCCCCAGCCAGTCATCTCACGGCCGACAGTCCCCAACGCAAGCAACGCTGTCGTCCCACGCCATCAACCGCCCCCACCGAGCCCACCTAAGCCCACCGCAAACCCACCATAGAGCCTCAACGCATCCCATCCACCAACCCAATACAACGGCCAAGAGGCGAGACGTAATTCAAGAGCAAGCCGTCTTCTTAGCTCAGTCGGTAGAGCGCTGGTCTCATAATATGACTCGGGAGAGAGACTCACGAGAGATCCAGAGGTCGACAGTTCAAACCTGCCAGAGGACATTCCTTTTTGCTCTATTTTTTCTTTCCCCCTTTTTTTTTCGGTCTTCTCCCCTGTGTCTGGTAGCGAAGTTGGAAAAGGAAGTGGTACGAGGGTACACGCTGACATCAGCCTGGGCGTCATTGTGTAACCTGGCTCGCCGGTAATAACAGTTCTATTAATATCTTATGCGGGGAATGATTCAAAGGATTGCGGCATTCAAAATGCGAAGACCTCGGGTCTAATGATATAACCATGTTTGAATATGTTCCTCGCAGAGACATGTATCCTCGTTCTAATACTCGGTATTCCGCTCTGGGAGTCATTCTCTTGGCCCGGAGTTCGGCAATCCAAGCCCGACCCCGGCCCTCCCGCTATCTCCGAGAGCGACAGACCCAATCAATGACGTCTTTTTTCTCTCTTCCGTTGCCTCCGCCTTCCGAGCTGTGATATCACGGCGAATAGGTATTCATCCTCCGCAAAGAGGGGAAGTTATTGTTGTTTATTTACAGGTATCATTCACGTGATGCTTTGCGTTGAGTTTAGGGCTCATCGAACCACCATAAGCCCGGGTTTCTCCTGTTAGCTGTTATCCAGTGGGGCCAACTTCGAGGCTCGGTGGCGGCCCCGGAGGCGTCGACGGGTCAACACGCCAAGAACGACGGGAAACTGGCTGGCGCTTTACTTGAAGCCAGCCCTCACAAATCTAGCTTCGTACTGGTCCAGAACAATTGGCAAGGAAACGCTCGTACCTTTTGTTTCCTCGCCGACCTACGTAGACGTACCGCCATCGTAAGCTCGCACGTAGCCCCGCCAGTGAAGTCACACCTCTCCTGTCCTACCCTACCTTCAAGATACTCGTTGCCCGATCGGGCCTGCTGAATCACCGCCACCCCATACCGGGAAGATCTGCGGCGGCGTCCAGCGACGGCGGGCGGGTCTGGACCCCTGCCAGGTCGCGACACGTCGTGTTCGAGTCCGGGGCTCACAGGACGCCTTGCAGTACATGGCGCACCGCAGGTACCTGCAGGATACCGGCGGTCTCATGATCGGCGGTGGATGCAGTTTCCCGACCTGGGAACTCCCCCATCGGACGCCGTGACTGGGACTGCCACCCCGCGGGGCGGCAACACGCGTCCGGGGGCGGGTGCGACGTGGCTCGGCCCAGCTGTATGGCTGGCGGGACGTCAGAGCCATGTCAGCTCTGCAGTGTGTATCACTTCCCTTTTGCCGGTTTGGGGTCGGCAGGCGTTCTGGTAACCGGGTATGGCAGCCATGAGGACCAGATTGGGGCTTCCTAGTACAGAGGAACGGGGTTGGCACCATGACGCGCCAAGTTTCCTGACATGTGCTTCGCTTACTATTAGGGAG
The DNA here is from genome assembly GCA_017657125.1 of Scopulariopsis brevicaulis. Taxonomy (NCBI): domain Eukaryota; kingdom Fungi; phylum Ascomycota; class Sordariomycetes; order Microascales; family Microascaceae; genus Scopulariopsis; species Scopulariopsis brevicaulis. The sequence continues at coordinate 207,034 of JAGFNX010000161.1, forward strand.
AAGCCTACTTGGCACTGCGCTGGGTGTGATTAATAACCCGCTCTAACAGGCGTAAGTCATGTCGATATGGGACACGGAGTACATTGGGCCCAGCGCCAAAATGGTACGGTTGCCGGGCTCGGTGACTGACAAAGTAACGGGGGGGCTCCACTGTTAAGCCCGGAGTTTCCGCCAAAGCCCGCGAGGGTACGAGAAGGGCAAAAAGGAGGTCCCAGTTTTAGGAAAGCCAAAGTCAAAACCGTCCTCAATCCCCCGTTCCCCCCGAAACTAGAAAAATACCCTCGAAACTTCCTGCGCAAGGAAGGTTCTGCTTTGCGCGCAACCGAGCCCCGAGGCCACGAAGCTTCCTGGTTCGCTTTTTATTATCACCTTCTTTTCAAAATACGAAAGCAAGACGCGAAAGCTTCGGAATCCTAGGCCCCCCTGCTCCCCCGGGCCCCCGGTCAGCACCTTCTGGGAGATTGAGTCGACACCCCCCGTCGCCCCCACTGCGGATTTTGCTCCACCGCCTGAGCTGGAGTGCCAGAACCCGCTGGAGCCGACCCCTGTTTCCACCCCAGAGACCTCGCCTGCAACCTGGAACCGCAACCTTCAACCACCCCCACGCTTCCCTCCCCCCCGGCTTTTCCCCCAACGCCTGGCATCGGGAAGCTTTTCTTACACGCGAAGACTTTCCATTTCGACTCACCGAGTCGTCGCCATAAAAGGGCCAGCCTATTCCTTTTTCCCTAACCGAACACTTCTCATTCGATTTTCGGCGACAATGTCGAAGTGATTACCGATCCCGCCCGCCGACTCCGGTCGCCCATTCTTGTCCGATCAGTTTCTGGCGGCACCAGATATCCTCGTTCGATCACCCTCCTCACATCTCCATCTCGCGCTGCTCTTCACAAAGAGGCACTTCGCCTTTTCAAGTCTTTACCAAGAGCACCGCACTTCCCCTTTCTTTTCGCCTCCTACCTTTTTCACCCTTCACCCCTCTCACTTGTTGGACGGTGAAACCCCAAAACCGCCCGCCCCACCTTTAATCATTTCCGGAAACGAAGCACCGCGATTTCACACCAGATATCACGGGACCATGGAGGTGACTACCGCGGATCTACAGACGGCCAGCGAGAAGATGGGGGCCTACAATCTTCGCTCGCGCGGGGGCTCCAAGGCCGACGACGGCGAGCAGGCGCTCGCCAGGAAGTCCGGGACCATCATGGCGGCCCAGGACGACCTGATGAAGGCGATCGACGGCTCGAGGAAGCTCAAGGGCGAGGACAGCCCTGCTCTGACGCCGGGCGTGAACACGCCGCTTAGCATGTCGCCTACGCCGCCGGCTGATGGGAGCCTCGCCAACTTTGGGATGGTTATGGCGGGGGTTTATCGGAGTGCTTGGCCGACGAGCGAGGGCTTTGACTTCATGGAGAACCTGAAGCTCGCGACCATTGTGTATGTCACACTATCCGGTTTCTGGCCGATTGGCTTGGTTTACTGACTTGGCTTGCAGGACTCTGGTCGATAAGGATGACTCGGACACGGAGTATGCCAAGTTTGTGGCCAAGAACGGGATTACCCAGCATGTCTTTGACATCAAGGGGACCAAGAAGCAGTCCATCCCCGCTGAGACGATGAGGGATGTTCTGAACGTTGTGCTCGACAAGAGCAACCACCCCGTCCTTGTGCACTGCAACCGCGGCAGGGTAAGCATTGACCCACCCTACCCATCCTCGTGTCCGGACAGAAGCTAACATTATCACAGCACCGCACTGGATGTGTCATTGGCGTCATCCGGAAGCTATACGGCTGGGACCTCGCCACCACCCTCGCGGAGTACCACTCCTTCTCGGCCCCGAAGCCGCGCGACGCAGACATCAACTACCTCACGAAAGTCGAGACCGCCAACCTCATCGCCAGCCCGCGCCAGCTGGGCCCCGCCCAGCAGCACCGCCAGGGCTCCTTTCAGCGGATCCTCACCTTTGCCCTCTTCGGCACCCTCATCTGGTTCGTGACGCTGTATAGGATCGCGTATGTCACGGGTGACCTGGGCTGAGAACACCCCGCATGTCCGCACACCACAGGGCAACAGGTGGCCCACTGCGTTTCCCAGCCCTGGTCTCTCGCACACCTTTCTTATTCCGACTTTCTTCCCCTTCCCTTTGTCTTTTGAGATGGCGTTCAGGAAACAAGGCGCACATGTACGATGAGAGAAGTTCACGATACCCTCACGGCGGCGAAAGTTGGTTTTTCTTCTGTTTTGTCAGTGGTCGTGGTTTTACTTCCTTTACCTTTTCAGGATGGGAAGTGCTACTTCCACTTTTTGTCTTTCCCTTTTCCTTTGTCCGGCGTAAAAAGAACCCAATGGATAGATGTGCGCTCAAGGGCTGAGGCACCCTGCATGGTTGGCGCGTGGGTTGGTAACGGTTCGGGGGATGGAGTTTCGGATGTTTCTTTGGTTGTTTTTTTAGGCACTTTAATGGGACCAGTTAGGGCAGTTGTCTTTGAGGTGTAGTGGTGCACATTGTTCTAAAGTGGTTGTTATAAATGATGATGTCCTGTGATTGTAGGAACATGTAGCTTTCTATCCAATGTCCGCGTGTCATCGGATCCCCTCCCATTGCCCCTGCAGACCGGATGGCCTACCAAAGGCCTCATCCTCGATAGCCCTCTTAGATCGTACACATGCCATCATTCCTTGCCATGGCTCCTGCAGATTCGATTCAACTAGAGCCCTGGCATCTCATAGGGCTCCCGGATCGTACACGTGCCATCGGAGCCCCGGCCACGGCCTGCAGACTCGATAGTCTACAGAAAGCCTCGCACCCCCTCAACCCCCTCAAATCGTACATTAAGCCTCCCAGGGCTCCCCCCGTATCATACAAAGCCCCCAGTCCAAACATCACCTACCCCCACCGATTCCTCTCCTCCCTCTCCTCAGCATCAGCCAACCTATCCCCCGTCGCCCAAACCCACGCCCCACAGGCAAGGTTCGCCAGCCCGAGCCCGACCGCAACGCCCCTGACGGCCCCGCGCACCGAGAACCGCCCCTTCCACCCCTGGCTCCGGCGCATAGCGAGCAGCGCGTAGAGGCCGCTCCACGCGGCGGACATGGCGGCAGCGTCGGTGGTGTAGCCCGAGAGGTTGACGTACGAGGAGAAGAGGAGGGGCGCGACGAAGAGGATGGGGGGTTTGAGCGGGCTGGTGTGGAGGGGGACTATGAGGGAGGAGAGGAGCGTTGGGGGGAGGGGGTTTGCTGGAGGTGTTAGTTTGTGTGGTGGAGAGGCGTGATGTGGGAGAGGGTAGGGTGAGTGGGAGGGATTGTGAACGGGTTAGAGTGAGGGTAGACTTACTGCCCCAGTTGTAGACCAGGGAGGGGACCTGGGGCTTCGACTCGTCCGTTTCAGAGGCCATTGTGTCTATTGGATACGTGACTTTGGAGGGTATGAGCGGGATGGCTTCGTGGCGTGTCGAGGCACGTTGGAATGCGAGAGCTGGAGGCGTCTGGAGCTTCGTGTTGGCGTGAGTTGAGCTCATAAGTCGATCGGTAAAATGAGCTTTTTCCGACCGGGTGGTCCGTGCACAGCTGGGAGTCCAGTGTCGCTGTTCAACGTCACTGAAACAGCCAGGTTCAGCGCTTAGAGTGCAACAACCAAACCATGCTCCCATGACTTCTTGAATGGAAAAAAAAATGATCGCCTTATCTATCTAATGATATATCCCAATTCCGCCCTCCACAATATCCAGTCTCCCTATTACCGCAACAACAAACTCGGTCCAAGAATACAAAACATCCATCTTGATAGAATGCCACCCACACTAATGCCCAGCAGCTCTCTTCATGACCCCCGGTAACCCGCCGGGCTAGACCCATCCAGCTCAACCGGAGGCGGCGACGTCGCGTCTGCCGGCAGCTCCCCGACCATGGGCGTCGCGGTCGCATCGGGCGACAGCTCCCTGGGCTTCGGCGTCTGCCCCTCGCTCGGCATCTCGGACGGCTTCGGCGTCCCGTCCATCTCCGTCCGGCCCACCGTGGAGTACTCCGGGTCGGAACCCGCGGCGGCAGCCCTGCGTCTCCTGCGGAGGAGCCACCAGGCGAGGACGCCGATGAGGGCGACGCCCGCGACGCCGCCTACTACGCCGCCTGCTATGGCGCCTGTGTTGGTGGAGGACGACTCGTCCTCGGGGACGTCTGGGATCCCTCGGTTAGTTACTCTTGGCATTGATGGCTGGGGGCATAGCTTGGGTGGCCTACCTGGCGTAACGGACGTAAAGAGGGCTTCCGTCCGCGTCGATGACCAGTCGACAGAGTCAAGACCCCTAGCAACCATTAGCACCAAGCCTCTGTGCGTACCTCGCTGGACCACTACTCACCCGCCAGCATACCACTCCCGGATCGGCTCCGGCGAGTCGTACGCAGCAGCCTTGTGGTCAAAGTTCTCCTTCCACTTCAGCGCCGTCATGTCAAAGATGCCCAGCCCCTGCGGGAACGGGTCCTTGCTTTGCCACGGCTTGTCCGCCTGCGGGTCGACCCCGCCGATCGTCAGCATCTGCCTGTTTCCCACGGCCACGCACGCCTGCCCGCTTCGGAGGCCGCCGGACGTGGCGTCTATCCGCCGCCATACGAAGCCTGGGAGGCTGAGGACGTGCACGTCGCCGTAGGTGCGGCTGTTGGTTGGGTCGTACCCGCCGAAGACGAAGCTGCCCCCGTTAGCTGACATTTCGAGTGACCGTGCCGGCGGTGACTTACATCTCGTAGGTGTCGGAGCTGCTCTTGACGCCGACGGAGCAGTGGTCCAGCCGCGGCGCCGGGATCTCACCCGTCGTCATCTGCCAGTACCACTCCCTCGACTCGGGGTCGAAGAACGTCAGGTTGTCGAAGCGGCGCGTGTGCTCCGGCGACCGCAGGTTCGTGTCGAGCGTGTACCCGTACCCGCCAAGAATCATCACCACGCCATCGGGCCCAAAGTCGGGGATATACTCCGCCGTCCCGCCGAGCAGGGTGCCCTGCGGCGAGACGTCGGGCGTGCTCTCGTTCGTAAACGTCTTGCTCCCCATGTCGAACGTCATCATCCCCTGCACCGGCCGCATCTCGACGTCCACGTCAGGGTACGAGTCCTTCTGAATCGTCCCGCCGAACCAGAACCCCGTGTTGCCGACGGCGGTGTACGCCCCGCGCTGCGGCAGCCCCATCTCGTCAAAGTCGTCGGACCCGCTCGGTATCTCGCTCGACCACTGCCCGCGGCCCTTGCCGTCCGTCGCGAACCGCCACATTGAGTCCTTGCTGATCTTGTCGCGGTTCAGCCCGTCGACCGTCCGCCCGCCCCAGATGTAGAAGATCTCGCCGCCTTCCCCCGGCCACAGGGCCTGCCGGATCAGCTTTGGGGCCGGCTTGTCGATGGCGTGGATGTTGACCCTGTTCGTGGCCCAGGACGTCGAGACGTTGAAGGAGAGCGTCGAGTTCGCTGCGCGGGGTCACTATGAGGAGGCGCCGTGCGGCGAGGGGCCGGAGCGCGGGACTTACTCATTGTATGCGCGAAATCGTCGTCGTCGCCTTCTTCCAGCCTCTGGGACATCTCCCCGCCGTCGACGTAAACGTAGTCGCCCATTACCGTTGCTGCGCCGGGGGCGGAAGTTTCAGCATCCCAATCCACATCCTGACCGCGTCTTTTAGGGGGAGATGGTCGCGATACCTGCTGCGTAGCTCCGGCGTATAAACCTTCCCGGCGGCGGGTTGTCCATCAGGGCGCCCGCCGCCAGCCCGGCGAGCGCCCCTACTAACACTGCGCAAGATCGCATCGTGGGATCCGTCTTGGCGAGAAGGTCGCCGAGTGACTGACTATCCTACTCGGTCGCAGAAAAGAGATGGAAGCAGGGAAAAAAGTGGACTGCGCCCGCCTGGCAGGCGGGAGGATGTGCTGCTGGCATCTGTGCGGAGAGAGCCCGGTTTTTTCCTCTTCCGTCGAGTGTTGCTCAGGGATCGGCGGCTGGGACTTCCTGGAACGGGAGGCTCCGAGTGCTGCGGACTGCGGGACGGGAGACGTGATACACGGAAGAGAGATTTGGGTGGGGTCTTCGGGTGCTGCGAATCCTTCGACGGAGTCGTGGCAAGGATCTGCCTGTACGGACTCAAGACCTGGAAGGGCCTTCAGTACGAGGTATTGCTCCGCATGGACAGGTGATGACGCGATGATTTCTACTTGTCCAGCCGGTCGAGGCACGTTTATGGGGCCGTTGCCGTAAAAATTTCACATCTTAAGAGCCCGAGGTATATCTATTCTTTCGAAGGCTTTGCGGATAACACCCAAGTTCGCCATCGTACATCACCCTGGGGGCATCTCGTGCCCAAAGCGTATTGGCAGATTTTGACTACCTAACCTGCGGATACCCAACAGCCCCTGGATGTGTTGACTGCCCGCGACTATTCTAATGTTAGGTGCCCACGAAGTATCACGAGAATCGCAAGACGGTCTGCGGGAGTTGCGGTTGGGTTGAGGGTAACCGGCCTTTTAGGGCACCTTTAGCTCCCGCGGGGCTTAACGGCGGTGCCTGGGCGAGATCCACCTCCGCCCATGGTACCCCGGAGCTTATCCTCACAGGGCATTGCCAGGCGGAGCCGTCGCGCTGCGCCGTGTTTGTGCAAGTATCCCGGTTCGTTCATCGGCGGACCCTCGTACAATGCGTGGAACAGCCCTACGTAGCCAAGAAGAACGCCACACACGTCTGCATGCTGCACATTCGACACGAAGATTCAGCACACTGCAGCGGTACTCGGGCACGGGCGTCCAACCCAGCTTTAGGCGGTTCCCCAGGGTCTTGTATTGGCGGGGTAGTGGCGCTGGGCCTGGGCAGCTCCTCATTAGGCAGGTGGGCAAGAGGGAGTTGACTAAGCACTCTAGAGTTCGCCCCGTGTCGTGATGGGGAAAATCTGGGATACGTAACTGACTGTACTCGTAGCAGGAGCACGGAGCTATTTTGACTGATATCTCGTCGGCCATTACCATCCGGCTCGCAACGACAGCGCCCTGTAGTTCCGCACTCTACAGTTTCTACTGCGACGGCGCTGGACAGGCATATCCATCAGTCCACTAACTTCCGGGGTATCCCCAGTTCCCCAGTCTGTGAGCGCCCGGGCACGGTCTTTACAAATCCGAGCCGCCACCACCGAATAACGACCACGACATCCACGAGAGATTAATCCCAGCAGCCGCCCTTGTCCTACACCGTCGACTCGCATCACCTCCCCGACTCTCTTTTGACCTACTCGGCGACAAAAGCGGCTCTCCTGGCATCTGTGCCAATCCAGACATCGTCATCAGCTCATCCTCGTCGCCGCCACCACCGTCCAGACATGTCCAGCGAAAAAGCGTCGGGCTCCGACGCCCAGGAGCGCAGATACACCGTCGAGCAAAAGGCCGCCGTGCTGCGCATCCGCCGCTGCGACCCGACGGCGTTCTACGACATCCTCAGCCTCGAGTCCGTGCGCGCGACCGCGACGGACGCCGACGTCAAGAAGGCCTACCGGAAGCTGTCGCTGCTGACCCACCCGGACAAGAATGGCTACGACAACGCCGACGAGGCCTTCAAGATGGTGAGCAGGGCCTTCGGCGTGCTGGGCGACAAGGAGAAGAGGGAAAAGTACGACAAGTTCGGGACGGACCCCGATAGCCGGTTCGCGAGCGCGCAGGCGCAGGATCCGTTCGCTGGGTTCGCGAGGAGACGGCAGGCTGCGGGTGGTATGGGCGGTATGGGCGGCGGCGGGCCGTGGCAGCAGGAGATGACGCCAGAGGAGATGTTCCAGCGATTCTTTGGCGGCGGCGGTGGCTTTGGTGGCGGGCCCTTCGGTGGTAAGTCTTATCCCCTGACTTCTGGAAGACCAGTCGGTTCTGACCCTCTTGCGTAGCGTTCGACACGGGCCCTCAGTTCGTCTTTAACATGGGTGGCGGGCCGGGCATCCGCGTGCACCAGTTCGGCGGCGCGCGCCCCCGGCGGAGGCCAGCGCACACCAACGAGCCGGAGGGAAGCGGAAGCACGCTGCAGACGATACTCGGGCTCCTCCCCATCCTCTTCTTCTTCATCATACCCCTCATCACGTCCATCTTCTCCGGCGGCAGCACGTCGAAGCCCGCCGGCCCGCGCATGGTCTACGACAACGCCATGCCGCCCTACACCGAGCAGCGCCAGACGGCCAACTTCAAGGTCGACTACTTTGTGAACCCGGACGACATTGCGTCGTACTCCAAGACCAAGCTCCATCAGCTCGACAAGACGGCCGAGTCGAACCTGCTGCGGGTGCTGAGGAACGAGTGCGACGCCGAGGTAAGGACGAAGCAGCGGCTCATTGACGACGCGTACGGGTGGATATTCCCCGACCAGAAGAAGATGGAGAGGGCGAACCAGTTTGAGATGCCGGGGTGTCAGAGGCTGGAGAAGATGGGCGTGAGGAGGTAGCCGGGGTTGGGTCTGTTGAGCGCATGTGCATTGGGTGGCCCTTGTTTGTTTCTGAGTGATCTGGGTTATCCGCGTGTAGGATTCTTTGTCTTGTTTCACGCGCTTGCATGGCATGTAGTTGACTGGGGCGCTGTTTCATGGGCGTTTTTACTCAAAATATAATTAATGACTGTGCTCGTCTGTGTCTCACGTTGCACATGATGCCTTCAAGGTGACTCGTGGTTCCAAGCACCGCCACACTCGGTCGACGAGCATTCAAGAGCTTGAGGCCTACGTATCATTACTCGAAAACCCGCAGGGGATACGACGGGTTATCGTTAAGTACATGTATCATTACGTATCCAGCTCAAAGTGGAGCGCCGAAGAACACCGCCGCATCCGTGATGATGTTGACTAAGCCCCGTACCCCTACAAGTGCGTCGTACATCGGATGACGACAGCCATTGGATCCGAAGGGCGGGCTGGCAGGCAGCTCCCTCAGCGGGACAGACGGGCTCCCGCCTCTTTTTGTTTCCACTTCCGTCAATTCCTTTGAAACTTCGCAGACGCGCAAGCCGTGATATCCTTACTTCTTTTACTACATTCTACTGTCATCATCTTCTCATTTCCTTCTCTTGCCTCCTCAGGATACATCTGGAGGCATTGTTCTTATCTGTCTGCGAGCTGCTTGACTAGTCGGCTCTCGGGGTCTCTGCCGTTCTGCCCCACCCCGCGAGAGCGCGCGATTGCTTTTACGGCGGGGGCGGGTCTGAATATGCTAGGACGGGGTGCCGGATCTCATAGATTCCGTTGGAGATTAGAGACGGCTCGACGCTCTTTAGTGGGGTGACGGTAGCTCTCTGGGCTGCACTTCTGGTAAGTTGCCTTGTCTGCGATGGCCGTCTTGCGGTGAGAGGCTACGTCAATAATTCGCGGGGCCCCAGTGACGTCTTCCTGCATTTCCCAGGGACTGACGGTCGTAGGTTCAAGCCCCACCATTGCAACTGAATCACCGCCGCCTTCCTGCACGACCTTGCCCGCGGCTTTTCGGGAGGTCGGCAAACATTACATCCTACGGTAGAATATCCGCGATCACGACGCCAGACCTGCCGCCATTATCCTTGAAACATGGGCGGGGGACGTAACGTGGAGGACGGGGTTCCCGAAGGGGGACCCTATGATCCGAGTCGCAACAATGACGATTACCGAGCTCCCGCGCAGCCTCTCGAACCGAACCCGTGGGGGACCAACGACGTTCACCCGGCGGCCACCCCAGCTGCGCCATCGCAACACGCCACGGCTGTACCCTCCATACTCGCCCCCGGAGGGAACCGGCTAGGAGGAGCACCTCCTCAGCTCGTGGTGTCGGACCTTGAGCTTCCTCCTATCGCACCGAACCGTCTGAACAATGCGCAGCCCCAGGCCGCCCCGCCCTCACCCGGGAACGAGAACAACCCCTTTCTGAAGAAACTGGCCCACGAGAAGCAGGCCGACCCTGGAAACCAGGGCTTCTCGCCTCCAACCGGGTCTCTCGGCCAGATGTCGTTAAACGAGCCAAGCACCAGCCCTTGGGGCACCGTCGCGTCCCACGGCACCGGATCGAGCTCGATATATAGCCATAGCCCTGTCGGCGGCACGAACCCCTGGTCTCTGGAGCCGCCGCAGCAGCCGAGCACGCAACCTGTGGTTGGACAACCTCCGTCATCGACGGGTGAGGAGGAGCTGCTCATATGGGAGGATGAACCGTCGAACCCCAAACAGGATTCCCACGATGAGAAGCATGGTGTCGATATGAAACCGCCGGTACCGGAAAAGGTTGCGGATCCTGAGATTGAGGATGGCTCGTTAGCGCCCGGGGTTGTTCCGACTATACAGCAAGAGACGTCGGAGGGATGGAATCTGATTGACCACGAGCCTCGACCGGAAGAGCCCCCGGCTACCCAGAAACAGGCCCCTGTCGATAATGCCCCGGTATCGAGCGAGGACCAGCCGGCCCCGTCGCCTCCGCCCCGCGTCCCGGGGAGAGAGGCAACTGAGATGTACCACATAATCCGCATCAAATGGCACGATCATAGGGCGCGAGAGAACACCCGGACGTCTCCCATCCTCGTCCAGAACGCCAATGGGCCGTGTCCCCTAGTCGCACTGGTGAACGCTATAATACTGACGACTCCCGCGGACGCCACGGAGACGCCCCTGACGCAATGTCTCCAGTCGAGAGAGCAGATTAGCATCGATTTACTGCTGCAAGCAGTGGTCGAAGAGCTGATGGCGTCTCCGAGGCGACCCTCTGATGCTGTCCTGCCGGATCTAACGGATCTCTACAATTTCCTCCGAGGCCTCGACACGGGTATGAACGCTAACCCCCGCTTCGTCCCGTCGGAGGAGCTTCCCAGTTTCTTGGACAACTGGCTGGCGAACGTGCCACCTTCTGAGCGGGATACCTGTATCCCCGGCGGTTTCGAGCAGACGAAGGAGATGGAGCTATACTCGGTCTTTTCAATTCCCCTCATCCACGGCTGGCTACCGAGCCCTACCGGCGTGGTCTGCGAGTCGCTGAAGAGACGGGCGGAGTCGTACGAGGAGGCGCAGCACGCCCTCTTCCAGGAGGAGGAGCTTCAGGAGAAGCTCGAGAACCCGCAGTCCTCGGGCCTCACGCCCGAAGAACAGGACGCCTACCAAGATATCCTCATAATCAAGGACTTCCTCCAGGCGTCGGCCACGCAGCTGACGACAGTCGGGCTAGAGGTCCTCATGAAGGCCATGCCCCCCGGGTCGGTGGCGATATTATTCAGGAACGACCACTTCTCGACGCTGTACAAGCACCCGGAGGCGCACACGCTGCACATGCTCGTGAGCGACTCGGAGTTTGCGGGGCACGAGGGGACCGTCTGGGAGACGTTCAACGACGTGACGGGGAAATCCGAGTTTTTGTCCGGAGACTTCCGGCCGGTCGGGGGAGCAAATAACCCAAGGGAAGGCTCATCGGCACGCGTGCCGGGAACGAACCAGAACGAGTGGCAGCCCACCGGCGCGTCGCACCGCGGGCCGCCCCGCTCGCCGAACCACGAGCAGGAGGACCAGGACTTTGCGATGGCGCTGCAGCTGCAGGAGGAGGAGGACGAGAGGCACAGGCAGGAGCAGCAGGCCAGGAGACAGCGGGAGAGGCGGCTGTCGGAGCAGATGATTGATCAGCAGGGGCGGCACCCGCAGGTGCCGAGCCGGCTCCCGTCCGAGGCGAGGACGGGGCTGAGGAGGCCTGGGCAGCAGGCGCAGCAGCAACAGCAGCAACAGCAACAACGGCAGCAACAGCAGCAACAGCAGCCACAGCAGGTGAGGCCTCTCGTGCCGCCTAGGGGTGGCCGCGCGGCGCCGCAGGGACAGGGAGGCGCGACGGACGAGGCGCCGCCCTCGTACGACGAGAGCGCAAACGACACGCCGTTCCGCCCGCCTGTCGGGCATCCCAGCCATCCGGCCAGTACGCCCGGCGGGGAGGCAACCTCGCCGCGGCCCAACCAGGGGCGGCAGAGTGCGGGCGTGGGTGGCCCCGGCGGCGCCGGCACCGTGACGTGGAATGCCGGTGGCGTAAGGCCCCCGCCCGTTCGGAGGCCCGTTGGGCCGGCTGTCAGCAGTAGGGAGCGGGACTGCACGGTGATGTAGGGGCGGATCCGTGCGCATGCTCGCGGTGTGTGTGGGGCGGGGGGCCGGTGCTGGGAACTGATGGGTTGTTTGTTTAGGGATCGGAGGGGGGCCGGTGATGGACTGGGCTGGGATGAGGATGAAGTTAGGGTGCAAGGGGCTAAACGGGGAGAAGGGATATCAAGGTAATTTTCGGGTTGGCGTTTGGTGCTTTGGGATACGTAGAGGCGGTGTTATAGCGTACTGGGATTGAAATACACCGCTGGTTCTTGAGGATTGGTTCGACCGTGACATATCTCGCCGTCACCATGGGGAAAGGAGATTTACCTAGGTCAATTCCAGACCTAGGGTCTAGATCCTATAACGCATCGTATTTGTACCTCACATCTCTGCTCTCTGCGTGTGATCCTATCTTGGTAATGTATTTGGTAGAGCCTCTACGCCCTTTTGATATCTACTTCGCGTGGAAGTATAAGTAGAGACACGAACAAGAGCAATGATGGGATGTGGCATAGCGCGCCGAATATACTCGGTCGAGCCTTCCCGCGTTTCAAGAGCCTCTCTCCCCTCGCCGCATGGGAATATATAATAGACGACCAATTAAGCAAAACTACGCGGCGGCACTTAGACGGCATTCTTGATCTAACAATGTCTTACACCTGTTATAGGCCTCGGAGCTTCGTCCCAACAATACAAGCTAAGACGCGGGACATATCCACTACAGGGTATAGTGAAGGTGCATTGGAGTTCCTACCTCGGTATATTTGCTTAAAGGAGCCCTCGTACGTTCGACGAGAAAATCTCAACCTGGGGAAAGCAGTCCCCAACGAGAGAGTGTTGAACAAATAAAAAAGAACGTAAAATACGCCAAGTAAATAGCAATATACGGTAAAAAAAAAGAGGGAATAACTCCAAAAGAAAATATTCAGAAGCTCCCATACCCGGAATCGAACCGGAATCTCTGCCTTGAGAGGGCAGTATGATAACCATTACACCATATGGGATGCAAGGAGCTTGTTTGGATAGGGAAGGAGCCCCGCCAGGGGTTATATAAAGCTTTTTCAAGGGATTTTACGAAATAAAACCGTTCTTGCGCACGGAGCGGGTCCCCCCTGCATTTCTCAAGCACCTCTACGCATAGGGCGAAATATGGCGAGTTTTACCTATAAAGGTCTAGCCTGTTCGAATTATTTTTATCCTGAGGTTTCTTTTATATCGGTGGTTGTTTGCGGGCGTCGCGCGTGGGAGGGCGGTGAGAGCCATGGTGGTCAAACTTAAGCTCCAGCCAATCATATCTCTGTAGAGGTCACAACAAGCGACGTCAGGAGGCGGCAGAATGTCGTCTGGTGTACCTGAACGTCGTCCAGCTTGAGATTGCAGCATCTTGGCTTCGCGGGTATAATCCCCTCTCTTTACTTGTACCACGATTCTGATAGGCTCGACACTTGGCCGGCTTCTCGTGATATCCGACTGATCTTCCACATGCCCATTCATCCACCTGCTCTTCACCTCCTGAGTCCGTCACTTCACTGGCATCTGGCTTTGAAGCCATTGTGAGGTAGGCTAGAAGGAGAGTCTGGTCTCGGCAGCATGGGGCTCTCGGAGCTTATGGAGGGGTGGTACCCTCCCTCTAGGGAGAGCTATGAGTCGTTTGTATGGGTTTGGCAGCTTGCGATGCCTGCGGTAGGCCTCTCCTGACCCTATTCGTTGCATCTCCAGTCTCTGTTTCCCAGCAACAGCCGTCGTTCCCAGCTTGAGTGAATAGTGGCTACACCGCACCCCCTGTACCCTTTCCTATTCGTACTTCCCACATCTCAAACTGTACCCAGCCCTTTTCTCACCTGCACCGCCCTCCTTTTGCCGTTCAATTCCCCCGCTAACCACCCAAAAGCTCGGAAGCTTGCAGTGGCTCATAGGCTGGTACGGCATGGGCAAGACGTCCGTCGCGAGCCGGCTCAACATCCCCGGCCGGCTCGCGTGGTTTACGATGGAGGCGCCAGGCTTCCTGACGCTTGGGTACATCATGAAGACGATGCCGGCGGCGCACGGCATCATGGACCTGCCGTGGCAGAACAAGGTGCTTGCGGGCCTTTTTGTGCGTGCCCCTCTTTCAGCCTACATCCCTCTCCCCATAACCTCCCCGAGCCTCATGTGACGGCCGTACTGACTAAACCAGGTCATCCACTACACCTACCGCGCCGTCCTCTTCCCCTACCTCCAACCCTCCATGTCTCCAATCCATCCCCTCGTCTGGGCCTCGGCCCTCACATTCCAGCTCTGCAACGCCACCTCCATAGGCTGCTGGCTCGCCGCCTACGGGCCCACCACGGCCGAAGCGTGGGCCGCCACCGGCCCCTTTCCCACCGCGCGCTTCGTCCTGGGCATCACAGTCTTCTACCTAGGTCTCTCGGCGAACTACTTCCACGACGAGGAGCTGCGCGAGATTAGGCGGTCCGAGGCGCGGAGGCAAGAGCGGATACGCCGCGAGAAGGGGGTTGCGGAGGGTAAGGGCGTGGAGAAGCACTATCGCGTGCCGGAGGCGGGGCTGTTCAGGTGGATTCTGTACCCGCATTATCTTTGCGAGTGGATTGAGTGGGCGGGGTTCTGGATGGCGGCTGGGTGGGGGTGCGTGCCGGCGCGTGCGTTCCTTATCAACGAGGTGACGACGATGACGCCGAGGGCTGTGAGGGGGCGGTGGTGGTACCTTGAGAAGTTTGGGGAGGAGAAGGTTGGGAAGAAGTGGGCTGTTTTGCCGGGGGTGTACTAGCGGATGGGGGTTGTCTAAGGAAGCATATCCGCGCGTTGTGTCCTAATAGGGGACGCGCCCACAGTAATAACATTGATCAAAGGGTATGGCATGGATGTGGTTTCGTCAAAACACGAGGTAAAGAAGGCGAAGATTGAACCCAATGGGACCAGCTGTCGGAACAAAGCAGCGGCGTGTGGGCGCCCCCCCTTCCCCCCCGGCAGCTCCTTCGGTTACTTTGAGATTCCCAGCATAAGGATGGCGCACTACTTCCTCTGGGGAAGCCATGGCGAACCAGAAACGAGCCGAGGACAACACGAGTACCAAACAGACCGGCAAAGGACACCAGACGCATCCACAACGCAGCGGAACACCGTCTATTCAAGCCCCGAGGACCCAAGCCAAGCCGATGGACCCTACCCCGGTAGACCTTACTCTATATAGTCCCTCAGCCCCCTCAGCCTCTCCTTCGCCAGCTCCAGCACATCATCCTCCTTACACACCGCAAACCGGATATAATCCTCCGCAAGCCCCGCATTAGCCTCGGTATAAAACTCCGTCGGCGGAATCGCCGCAACCCCCAACTCCTGAATCAAGAACCACGCGAGCCTAAAGTCCCTCGGCCGCGACGCGACGTGGGGCGGGAAGGGGTACCCCTCGGGGATGCGCACGCGGCTCATGTTGACGAGGACAAAGTAGCCGCCCTCCGGGTCGGAGAAGGGGAGGCCGAGCTCGGGCCAGACGGCGTTGAAGCGGTCCATCTTGGCCTTCATGTCGCGGACGGAGGTTTCCCAGAAGGAGTGGGCGTCGGCCTGCTCGAAGGCCACGGCGCAGGCTTCTTGGAGGGGGGAGACGGAGGAGTAGCAGATGCGGGTGTGGGCGGCGGCTACGTATTTGATCAGGTTCGGGGGGCCAATAAGCCAGCCTGGGGGTGGTCAGCTGCTATGGTTCCTGTTTTCCTGCTCGGGGTTGCGGGGGGACCGAAAGGTGACGTGGAGGTGGAATAGGGGGAACTTGAACTTACCGACGCGCCATCCCGTAGCATAGAAGTTCTTACCCGCGGACCCGACAGTGAGCGTGAGTTTCTCGAGCTCAGGCGACAGAGTCGCGATGCGCGTAAACGGCGCGTAGTGCAGGCGGTCGTAGACCTCGTCGGACAGGATGAGGATCTGCTCCTTGACGCACAGGTCGCCGACCCGCTGGAGCTCCTCGCGAGAGTAGATCTTGCCGAGGGGGTTATCTAAGGTCCATCGTTAGGTTCGACACGGGGCAGGGGGAGGGCGGCGGGGTAGGGGAGTGGAGCTTGACGTACGCGGCGTGTTGAGGACAATCATCTTGGTGCGCGGGGTGATGGCGCGCTCGAGGGCGTCAAAGTCTATGGTCCAGTTCGCGGACGACGAGGTGGTCGTGGCGCCATCCTTGGGGGGGCTCATGGGGACGTAGACGATCTTGCCGCCGGGCATCTCGATGTTGCTGATGTACCTGTTGGGTGTTAGCACGCGAACCTCTCCTCACCGGCCCCCCTTTCCGGCCCTCAACCCCCAAAATATCTAATGACATCCCGCACAACACTAGTACGAGAAACTCACTGGTCAAAGAAGGGCTCAAAGATGATAACCTCATCGCCCTCCTCCACGAACGCCATGAAAGCACTCAGCATCCCCTCGTTCGCTCCCGTGGTGATGGTAACCTCGGTCTCCGGGTCCAGCTCCCTCCCCCACAGAGGCGAGTAGGCGTCGGCGATGGCCTTCTTCAGGCGCGGGCGGCCGCGCGTGGGGCTGTACTGGTTGCACTCGACGCGGCCGAGGGCGTCGCGCGCGGCGGCCAGGATGAAGTCCGGGGGGTTGTAGCCGAAGAAGCCCTGGCCCATGTTGACGATGGGCTGGTTCGGGGAGGCGGCGGCGGCCTCGTTTATGATGGACCTTTGAAGTGTGAGTGAGACGGTCGCCTGAGGGAGGGATTGAGCTTGCGATGCGAGAAGGGGGTAGGCTCACCATACGTCCTGCCTCTGGCCGGACACCCGCGCCGCGGGCTTCAGCTTCTCCGTCTGCGCCATTGTCGCTCTGAACCCTCTGTAAGTCGTACCTGCCCTGGCGCTGTTCGTGATTCGGGATGCTGTGACGGGGCGTAGTCTTGCGAACATGGGCGCGCGGGGCAAGCTTTCGCGATGAGGGGCAGGAGGGAAGTTACGGGTCCTAGCTCGAGGTGCGAGAGTGGGATAGCTCCGTTAGGTCGGATCTGCGCTCGCCAATTAGGTGCTGCGACGGGTCCCCGGCAAGATGTGAGTTCTCGTCCGCGAGATGGGTCTCGGCTATGGCGTAATTGGAGGGGCGCCGGTGTCGGTGGTGGGGGTAGGTGGGGGGTCAAATGGTGGCAGCCATGAGCAGCTGCGCACAGACGGCTCCCGTGGGACCGAAGCTACCCGCCCCCACCAAGCCAGCGCTCACTCCTCTCTCATAACTTCCCGTTACGGCTTCAACCTGGCCAAACAACACACAGCGTCGGTATAAACCACACATGGGCGGGTGTGATAACTGAGGTCCCGCCCACGTGCGGCTTTTGGCGTGGAAAAGCGTATCCATCCAGCCGGCGCCCCAGTCAGGCTCGCCATCCACAGCCCTTGCTGTAGCTGCGGGCGGCTGGGAGCACCTGCACGTCACCTCACAGCTCATACTTCCATCTCGCGCTAGCGCCGGGATGCGCCGGGTGCGCCAAGCACGTGCCGTCGCAGCGGCCTCACGGAACTTTGAACACCGAGCAATGACGTACCGAGTACGAGGTCCCAATACGCCCCGCACCTCAAACCACGAAACACACGCCGTGCCCAGCTAAATCCCACCGCCATCTCACGCCGAGGACGAGCAAACATCCTGGCGCTCACCTCTCATGATGACAAGGATGTCACCGCCCACGTCATACTCCCAGCCCAGCCCGACCAACCCAACCCTCCCTGATTACCACCCACCCCCGGCTAAAAATGCCCTTCCCCCGCAGTAACTTTCAGGGTCCATCCGCGCTGGAACGTCCCCCGTGGGGGGCCCGGCAGTGGAGCCCGCGCCGCCCTTTTTCACATGGGAATCTTCACATGTCAGAGAGAGCGTCATCCAAGCTTAGAAATGCGCGCAAAACGAAAAGATGATCAAGGGGGAATGGGGGAAACCGTGAAAATAAATCCCATGACACTCGGATCCTCCGGTTCCCCTTTCTGCCTGCTTATCCTGATCTCGCGATATTCCCGGTTTCTTGGTTCGTTTCCTTGGCTCGTTAGGCGGCGAAGCATGTGCTTTTTGAGGGCCTCTTGTTGTCCGCTGGCTGTTTGACACATGCGCCTCACCCCGACTTCTTCGCATCTGAGTGTTGTCATTTTGTCTTAGATCCCCGCCAAGGAATCCTTTCTCTCCTTTACATCCCTTGTCATCCTTATCCGCATCTTCCTCCGTTCAAGAGCGAACAGCTATACGTTCCGTAATCATTAGACACCGACGGTTCGCCACATCTGACCCAGGGCCCCCAGTCGGCATTAACGTTCCACCGCTCATTGCGCTAGAACAAAGGGGCAGGATTTATCTGACCACTTATCCCAGCAGTGATTCCTTAGCCCAAGGGTCAGCCATCACCGAAGCTGTAACCTCATAGTTACCCTACCTGCGGCACGTATACTCGGTCCGCTCACAGGAGGATACGACTCTGGCCATCACGACCAGAACAGCCCCGTGGCTGCGGGCGCTTCGCACTCGCATAGAACATCCTTCCCATCGCCCTCCATCACCATGCTCGACCACGTCCTCGGCCGGCCCTCGACCAAGTCGCGGCGCCTCCAGGTCCTGGCCGTCCTCTCCTTCTGGTCCTTCTACCTCTTCAAGTATGTCCCCCATCTACCCCCTTTCGTCGAAGACCACCCCCTAACACCCCCCAAGAGGCAACAGGAACGGGCCCCCCGGCGTCCGCCCCATCTCCCACCTCCTCTCCGGGCCCCTAACCGCCTGGCAGACCGTCGCCGCCACGATGCTCTACCTCTACGCGGCCCGCAACTTCAGCACCCTCGTCGGCCTCGCGAGCCCGGACCCAATGTCAAACATGTACGACGCCGCCTTCTTCCGCGCCACCTGGGTCCTGACGGCCCTCGACGCCGGCTTCTGGACCGCCATGCGCATCCGCCACCGCCGCCTCCGCGATCTCGCCAGCGTTCTCTTCTCCGTCTTCTACCTCTTCGCCGCCGACAAGGCCGATGAGAAGGTCCGGAAGGTCCGCGCGACCGTGACGGTCGAGCACCTCCGCGTCTCGTGGAACAAGGGGACCACGCCGTATCTCCGCTTCTTCCAGGGCCTCACGCGCCCGCGCTTCACGCGCTGGCCGCCGCGCGCGGTTCGGATTCCGCGGCCGGACGTCAGCGACTACCGCGAGCCCGTCACCGCGTGGCTGTACTTCGACGGGCCGCTCTCCGAGCTGCGCAACCACGAAAAGGTCGTGCTCGACATCCCTGGAGGCGGCTTCGTGGCCATGGACCCCCGCTGCAACGACGACAAGCTCTTCTGCTGGGCCGCAAAGACGGGGCTCCCGGTCCTCGCAATCGACTACAAAAAGGCGCCCGAGTTCCCGTACCCGCACGCCATCAACGAGTGTTTTGACGTCTACGCCACCATCGTCAAGAGCCGGGGCCGCTGCCTAGGGCTGTCGGGCCACTGCATGCCGCGCGTCGTCATCACGGGCGACAGCGCCGGCGGGAACTTGGCCACGGCCACGACGCTCATGATTATCGAGCGCTCGCGGAACCCCCTGGGCAGGGGCAACCTCGCGACGGTGGACCTGCCGCTCCCGGACGGCCTCGTCCTCTTCTACCCCTCGCTAGACATGAACATCGGGAACTGGATGTCCGAGGAGCAAATGTCGCTTATCCGGGACCGCCAGCTGCGGAAGATGAACCAGAGCATCGTCCGGCGCAAGGAGAGGCAGTACAACGACCTCGTGGGGAAGGCTTCCCGCCTAGACGGCGAGGATGGTATCCCGTCCAAGGCCATCCCGGAAGAGACGGCTCCGACCCTCGGTCAAGGCGAACCCTCGGCGAGCGCCCGCCGCGGCTCCCACCCAGAGTACTCCCACGGCGCGCCCCACTCACTAACGAACGGTGCCAGCACCCGGCACCACCAGCGCAGCGGGACGGGCGGCTCCTCGCACCGCCCGGAGCTCCTCAAGACGCGCCTCGCAGTCTCGTCCATGATCTCCTACTTCAACGACCGCGTCATCACCCCCGAGATGATGCGCGCCATGATCATCCTCTACATCGGGCCCCACAACCGCCCGGACTTCTCGGCCGACTACCTCCTCTCGCCCGTACTCGCCCCCGACGCCCTCCTCGAGCACTTCCCCAAGACGTGGTTCCTAACCGGCGAGCGAGACCCCCTCGTCGACGACACCGTCATCTTCGCGGGGCGACTGACAAAGGTCAAGGAGGCGGCGGCGCACCGGCGGTGGGCGGCGGAGGGGTCCGAGGGGCCGGGGCCGAGGTTCGATGAGAAGGGCGCGGCGGAGGTGATTCTCCTCCCGGGGGTGTCGCACGGCTTCCTGCAGTTCCCGGCGCTGTACCCGCCCGCGTGGAAGCACCTCGAGCGTTCGGCGGACTGGATCCATGACCTCTTCCTCGACGCGGACAGGGCGCGGCGGGAGGCGGCGAGGACGCGGAGCCGGAGGGAGAGGTCGCTCGCAAGGCAGGAGTCGAGCGGCGACGAGGACAAGCCGCTGGAGATAAGCATGACGCGCATGCGGAAGTCGCCGCCCACGAGGCCGAAGGCGGCGCCGGAGGAGGTGGGGGACGCGGGCGAGGCGGAGGCGAGGTTGTCCCCCAAGGTCGCGAGGGGGAGGGGAAGGGGCCGTGGCGGAAAGGGCCACCCCGCCAAGTCGAGGAGTCTGGTCAAGTTGGATAGCCAGGAGGATTTGCTGGGTCGGAGGATGCAGGGGCTGGCGAATGGTCTGACGGGTCTCGGAGACGATGGGTGAGGATAAGGCTGTACAGAGGTCAAATCGGGGGGGGGGTGATTTTTCATAGAGAAGACCGTATATCTTCGGAAAGAGACGCTTGGTTCTAGCACCCGCGTGTGTTCTTTCTCGGGAGCGAGGCTAGGTTAGCTGAAGACAACATGTAAATCCAAGATATCCGCAAGGATGAATGAAGAGACATTATGATTATATGCGGCGATGGGAACGGCATGTACGCGACAGCCCGAGGTATAAACAGCGTCCCAATAACCAGGGATGTCCAACGCCAGAAGCATAAACACCGTAGAGACCACATACACCTATCCATTCCCCGTCTCACCGACTTTCGCACTCCCAGAACGACAAACTAGAATGCACAAGTTATACAAAAGAGAGCGACAGTATTGAAAACAGAGAAGGAGACACAAAACACCAAATGCTCCGCCTTCCACCAGCCGTTCCATCTTCCTTCGCCAAAATATTCGACGGAGGCTTCCAATCCCAAAAGATATCAATGCTCCGGGGGTCGCGTTTCCGCGCCGCAAATGCATTTTTTCCGTTCCGATCAACAAGGGGTATCATTCGCACGCATCCCAGTCCACACCGGTCCCCCTTGCCCCCCAGCTATGCATATCCCAAGCCGGGCCATCGATGGCCGGGCCTCGCAAAAGCCATCCGGGTATTATAAAGCACATATATGCACCGTAGTAATGGTATACAGCGGCCGTCAAGTCGTCGTATGCCGAACGCCGCGTTCTCGATGGGCCCTAAAACGACAGTGTATCCCCCATCCTGAAGATGTCGTCGCCCAATCAATTCCTCCAAGACACACGGGCCCAAAAGCGCTGCAACTTCAGATGATGTTTGCAATCGATATCCTCTCCTGGCTCCGCTGCTTCGACCCGGCCGGATCCCCACCGGCGCTCGTGCCAGTCTCACCCGCCGGCCCCGCCGGCCGCGAGGGGACAGTACCGCGCGCCCCCCCCCCTCCCGCCTCGAACTGCACCGCCGTCGCGGGTGCCCCGACCGGGGCAGGCGCCCACGCGGCGCTCGTCGACGTCGGGATGCTGCTCACAACACTCATGTTCTTAATCGAGTCCTCCAGCCGGTCCCAGCCGCCCCACTCCCTACACTCGTCGCTCGTGAGCCCGACCCTGTGCTCCACCGACACAAGACCCTTTGACGCGGTCGGCGCCTGCGATGCGCCCGCCATGCTAGCCGCGGCCTCGGGCTCGGCGCCCGCCCAGATCCACGAGCAGTCGGGCGAGCCCTGCAGGTCGGCGGACAAGTAGACGAGGAGCTCCTCGTCGCGGAGGAGCATCTCCTGCAGCTGCGCCTGCCTCGAGGGCGTTTGCGGGAGCGGCGGGCCCGGGAATTGCTGCGGCGGCGTCCGGTCGAGCATGGCGGTGAACTCGGCCCGCTTCGCCGCCAGCGCCGACGTGAAGAACGCGATGAACCGCCCGCAGGGGGTCACCAGGTCCCTCCTCGACTGCATGCTCGCTAGCACTTTGACGCACGTCATGGCGCGGCCGACGTCGCCTGCCACGAGCAGGAAGAGCGAGCAACGGAAGACGTGCAGTGTGAACAGCGCCGTGGCTGCATCAGTCAGCGCCGGGCTTGTCCTCGTGATCAGGCTGACCGTCTCGGACGCCGTGTGGTAGCACTGCTCGACGGCCGCGATCCGCACGTCGGCCGCGCATGAGGGGTTGAGGTTGTGCCGGTGCAGGAGGAGCCGGGCACTGAGGAGATATGTCAGCGGCAGGAGGAAGTGGGGGGCCAGCGGGACCGTGTTCCCCGGGTCGCAGGCCGCCGGGAACGTGCGTAGACAGGTGCTAAAGTGCTGGTCGAACGTGGCGAGGCGTGAGGGGGGAATCACCGGGCTGCGGAGCGCCCGGATCAGTGGCGCATAGGACCTGACGGTGTGGATTATAGGGAGGAGGAAGTGCGTGAGAGGCTCCTGGCCGGCGGGAACGTGGATGCCGCCGTCGTGGATGTGGTGGTCGTCGACGGCTGCGGGCAGCGCAATATCGCAGTCGTCATCGTTGATCACCACGGGTCGCCCGAGTTCCAACGCCAGACTCCGATCCAGTACGTAGATCGTCCACCATATGCGCTTCCGGATCTCGCCCTCCACCACCGACCACGCGCCAGACTCGAGATAGAGCCCGAGGTCCTGGCCAACTCTTATCGCAACCCCAACCACAATCCAGGCTGACGACTTCAGGTTCATCTCGTTCAGGCATATCGCTAGGAGCACGCAAGTCCTCGCACAGTCCAGGGTAGGCTCATTGTTCCAGGGGTCGATCAGCCCCATTATCTGCTCCACAAACTCAGTTGGCTTATAGAACCGATCGGCCTCCGGGTCGCTGCTGAAAAGGGCCCCGGCGGCCAGTACGGCGAAGAAGGACGAGAGGGCGGGGGGCGCGATCTGCCGCGTGTCGTTCGACGCATAGATGTCTTCCACCACGCGCTGGAAGGTTGGCCAGTGTATGATGGGAAACATGGTGTGGACGCCTGCGTAGTACGAGCGAAGCAGATGCTCGGCTGCTTGCCGCGAAGGAAGCGCGGGTCTTGTCGGCTCGAATGACGGAGGTCGCATTGGCGGTCGCAAGTGCGCAGGCAGCTTCCAAATGCCTTTCGAGAAACTCTCCACGTTGGCTCTTGCCCTCTGCATCTGGTGCATAGATGCTGGTCGTTTCCGGCGCTTCGGCTCCGAACCTATCGCGGGGAGCTGCAGGGGCGCCTGGTCGAGGGAGTCGGGATCGGGGTCGGAATGGCCATCTCGCTCTTGGAGTACGCGCTTCAGGCTCAAGTTCTCCTTTCTCACCTTGTCCATCTGCCTCTCCAGGTCCTGAACCTGCTTGATGGATGACATCCTCCGATTCGTCTCCTTGGTAAACTGGCATTTGACGTTTCGGCTGGAACACTCGGAGCAACTCGACGTCTCGGTGGCGTCGCACTTGACCTTCCTCTCCCGGCAGGCATCACAGCTTGGGTCCTTCCTCCTTTGCCTGTATGCTCGCTTCTGCATTGCAGTTGCAGGTCCGGATGATCCCAACGCCGCGAGAGGCGGACCGGGGGTGTTCGCGCCGGACTCGCTAGAAGCCAAGGACTCCCTTCCCATCATGGATCCTGCCGCCATCGGCGCATACGGCTGGAAGTGCCCGGGGTGGCTTACCCCCGGAAGCGGCGAAACACCCATGTGCGCGGGCGGTGGATGTGCCACATCGGGCCTCGGCGAGTTGCCCATGAATGCCGCCGATCGATGCTGAGCTAATGGCGGCTGCGGAGACGTGGCCGAGGATACGGGGGACGAATCGTAGGATCTCGCAGAAAGGTTCGGAGAGCGGGGGTACGGAAGAGTGTGTGGTGACTGAGACATGATGGAACCTGTGCTGCTCATGGTAGACGAAGTATCGGATTCCGAGTTCTCGGAAGGTTGCGCCGGCTCCCGTATCGAAGGAATTATACGGGAATGTTGTTCAATGAACATGCAGGCGGATAGAGGCCTCCTAACGCAGCCAACACGCCGCCAAACCTTCGCGCGGCGTATGGCAGAGGAAGCGGGGTTGGGATCAGAAAGTGGAAACCAGATGGGGTCTGACGACCCAGGGGAATAAGAGGCTGCGGGATGAGAAGTCCACCGAGTTGACGTTCCGAGGCGGTATTCGTGGGCCGTCCGTTAGGTCTCTTGCCCGACGTTGACGCCTGAACAGAGTCGACCAGCGCAGTCGTCCGTGTGCGAGATATCGCGGCTTGCCTGTAGAGGTTGAGAGAGGTGATGCTTCGTCTACGCGAAGTCGTGCATTATCATTAATGTGACGTTGGAGGTTGATTAAGACTCGATGTTGAAGCTCAGAGATCGCCGGGTCGGGGTGATAGATAGCGCGAACGGGATGGAACGGGAGAACTGAGATGATGCGGCGCGCAGAATGGGTGCGGAGAAAGAGGGCCAGGATCGAAGAAAATACAAGTACTTGTTTGTATGCGGAAGCAGCAGAGACTTAAAGTGACGAGCTCCTGCGGTCCCACCAGAACTCAGGGAGAGGTGGTTGTGGGAGCTCTACTTGTAGCAGACCGAGTGAGAAGGATCAACAGCAGGGCCGTGAGAGGATGTCTAGTCAGCTCCCCTCGCACTATCCTTGTGGCAAAGGCGACGATCGCGAACCAGGAGCCGTCTGTCAAGGCGTTTCGGAGGGTGGGTAGAAGAAGGTGGGACTTGGAGGGACATCGGGTGCAAGTCGAGAAAAGGCGACATGTGGGTGTTGTCCAGTCTTGGGATCCAGGCAAGCCGTCCACTGCTCGCCATTGTGCATATGAACTAATACCTCGTACCTCAAATACTTTTATGGAGCGCGCGGAGAGTGGGATTGGCTATCTTCGGAGACGGGACTAGGGCGGGGAGGAGGAAGGGGGGGGGGGGGGGGGGGGGTTTCCCCCCCCCCCCC